>JBBPBX010040099.1:0-23721 GCA_038048925.1 Garcialebias charrua | reverse complement strand
GGTGTCTATGAGTGCACATCTAATTCTCCAGCTCCCCGGGCGCTTTCTGGCTGCTCACTGCACCACCTGGTGGTGGTTGGGTTAAATGCAGAGACGAATTTCGTCTGAGTATGGGAAACATACACAGATGACAGACAAGACATTATTATTATTATTATTCACACCTAACAGCGTTACAACGGCAGGAGCGTCCAGCTTACATGCAAAGTCAATGGGAGACGCGCTTCCAGCCGCGTCTTGGCGTCGGGCATCACGTCACGTGCGTGTTGAGCGTGCTGGAAAGTGTTTTCCGTGCACATGAACCCGCGTCAGCCTCCAAAGCACGCCTTGATCTAGCTGAAGATTTTGTGGTTCAAACGTTCAAACGCCGCTCAACTCTCCCTGATTGGTTGATCAGGGAGAGTCGGGGGGAGAAGAGAGGGGGTCAGGGGGAGAGTCCCTATGTGACGCGGAAACCAGTGACGCGGAAACGATTGCGCAACTATGTGACGTATTGTTTGTGGGACACAGAAAAAACCCGCGGAGTCATGGACTATGGAAGAGAAACTCATTGTAGCTGTGTGTTCGCGACAAGTCCTTCACGACCAGTCAAGTCTGCTCCACAGAGACAGAAATAAAAAGCTCCTCGCCTGGCGGAGTGCAGTGAGGACTCGGTATACCGGTAAGCTCCTCCCACACATCCAGCAGCAGTTTCGCGTTCTGGCGTTCAGGTCTGGACACCAAGTGCGTCCACTTGCGTGCGTGACAAGCTTTTTGGAAGTTGAAACGCTGTTCGGTCTGAATGCATGATTACTCTGTCCCAGCCCGGCCTCCTGCTCTGGAGGTATGAACTACTAAAGCACAGGACAGATTTTGTTTAAACTTACAGAAAGTAATTACTGGGTGGACATTTACAAACTGTTAGCTTTATGAGACATTTCAGCTAAAATTTGATGTTTTAGCTTCGTTGATCGTGTTAGCTTATAGCGCTGTATTTACCGCAAACGGGTACCGGTACTATTTATGTAAATAACTCATGAACTACAGGACAGATTTTGTTGAAACTTACCGAAAGTAATTATGGGGTGGACATTTACAAACTGTTAGCTTTAAGAGACATTTGAGCTAAAATTTGATGTTTTAGCTTCATTTATCATGTTAGCTTATAGCTCCATATTTACCGTAAACGGGTACTATTTATGTAAATAACTCATGAACTACAACACAGATTTTGATCAAACTTACAGAAAGTAATCACTAGATGGACAATTACAAACCGTTAGCTTTATGAGACATTTGAGCTAAAATTCTATGTTTTAGCTTCGTTAATCATGTTAGCTTATAGCTCCGTATTTACCATAAACGGGTACTATTTATGTAAATAACTCATGAACTACATGACAGATTTTGATCAAACTTACAGAAAGTAATCACTAGATGGACATTTACAAACTGTTAGCTGTATGAGATTTTTGAGCCAAAATTCAATTGATAATATTTATTTTCGCAGCGCACGCGACGGTTTATAAGACGTCAAAGCAAAACAATTTAAATCCAGCAGATTTGACCATTACGTGAATTTATTAAGGAACGGTTAAGCTCTGGAACGCTTTTGCTATAATGTCAGCTAACAAATCTATATTTTTAAGTGTTTATCTTGCTAAATTTTAAAGAAAATGCTGCGGTCCCACCCGTGCGGGTGCTCATACCGAAACTACTTTTTAAATCCAGCTGATTTGACAATTGCGTTCATTTATTAAGGAAAAGTTCAGCTAAGACACATTTTTTGCTATAATTTTCAGCAAACAAATAACTGTTTTTACCGTGTTAATATTGTTAAAGTCCTTCCGTGTGGCAGCCATTTGCATCAGAGCTAACCACCGGTCCACATTTTGGGTTGTCAGCGGTGACGCATAACATACGCGACGCATCAGCGGTGACGTATAATAGATGCGACTTAAATAGAGGTGCGACACGTTTATGGATTTTTCCAATAATTGGACAAAGTGACTTACAGAGAGGTGAGACTTATAGACCGGAAAATACGGTAATGTATGCAAATGGTTTATTTTTTTAGGCATTTATTTTGTACAGTTATAGCCGTTAATAAATGTGCCTGTGTAACAATTGGGACAAAACTTTGACTCAAATATATTTTTGTTATTACTTTATGGAAAGAAAAAAAAATAGATATATTAATTTTGGTCCACATCGCCCAACCCTATTAAAAGGTGCAATATGTAACTTCTAAACATGTATTTTTAACATATTTCTTCACTCTGTCACTACCTCCTGACAGACTGATGTTAATCTCTGAAAAAAAAAAAAAAAAGTCCCCTTGCTTCTCCAGGTGGTAAATAAGCATTTCTAAAAAGAAAAAGTGACCCGCCGTTTTCCAGCCAATAAAAACAGAGTTTTTATTCAGCCAATAAAGCTGCGTTCCAGTTGTCCTCAACAGAGCTTCTCACGTCCCAACCCACGCCCCCACCTGTCCCAGCCCCAGTACCGCACACGTTCTCGTTCAAAGGATTGGAAAGCGATGCAGGACTGTTTTGTATGTGACATAAATGTATTAAATTCCCCCTGATCAGGACTTTTATTAAAAAAAATTCTTCAAAAGTCAAATAATCGCTTCATTCACCGCTCTGTACTGCTCCCTCTGCCGACTGCAATAAATGAGGAAGTGCAGTTGTCACGAGTGAATTGAAGTAGGGTTCAACGTGGCTGCCCGAGGCTCTGAAGATTTCCTGGTCTTCTGGTGTGCTGGACTAGCGCTCCATGGTTTTATTTTTTACAACGTTTTATTAACATATAAACACAGAATATCGCAGCGGCTCCAAGCGGACATGCAACAGGAGGCGGAGCTGAAATCAAGTTCAGCAGAGCACGGACTGTGGCTCCCCCTCAGAGCCATATATGGGAGCAGAATGCTTTTCCCTGCTGAAAATATTTCTAAGTGCTGCGCACGACAGAAAGTTACACATAGCACCTTTAAAGACCAAATAAAAGACCATACTGTACGTCTCTCTCTCTCTGTCTCTCTCTCTCTCTCTCTAGCCGTATTTCCATCAAGGTTTCTTGATGCGCATTTTGAAGCATCGCATCAGAAAAGCTAAATGGAAACGGCAAAATTCGAGTCAACTTCCTCTAATTCGCTCAAAAGTTGATACGCTCGCTTGAGGTGGTTTTTGGGGGTTTCGAAAGAGAGCTGATGCGCAAAACGACAGATGGAAACAGATTTGCCGACTCAGTTCTGCCGTAGCGAACATTCACGTCATGTGACTGATCAGCTGTTTCCGCTCCGGACAACATGTAACATCGCTAAAACTAGTTGGCATGACAGAATAAATACAACTTGCCCGATAGCAACACGTACCTGAAATATTCTCTCCATTTTGACGAGATGTGTGGTCGGGTTCTGTTTTCAACCGCTACTTCCTGTTTACTGTAGACATGCGCAACGCTGACGTCTGACGTAATGACGCTGACGTCTGACGTAATGACGCTGTGCGTGGCTTGGTAGATGCGCTTCAAGCCAGTTGATGGAAACACTTCTGATCCGCATTAATTTGTATTTACATTTTTGCAAGATTTCAAAAATTAGCTCAAAATTCAAAATGAAAATAGATGGAAACACGGTTCGAGTCTCTCTCTCAGTCTCTCTCTCTCTCTCTCTCACACACACACACACACACACACACTTTAAGGTGTTTTAAACCTTTCACACATTCTCAACAATGTTTCTAAACTCTGAACGTGATGTCACGATCGCGTCCTCTCTCAGCCACAGCTGCTCTTTATGTTCTCGGCCACGTACACTTCTCCACAGCAGAACGGAGATCACAGAGGAGGAAGGAGAAGGCGCAGCAGGTGCTAAATAATTTAAAATAATTCTTCAAAATAAAAATTCCATGCCAATTGTGCTGCTCATCCATCAATCAGCCAGCTGTGCGTCACGGCCAATCTTATTTTGAAAAACTGCGATGGAGCGAGTCCGCCATAAACGAACTGCAAATTAGCGAGGGACTACTGTACGCTTAAAGCTGGGGTCTGCGATATTTGAACTCTCTGGGACTTAGAAATATTTTCAGCGCAAAAAAGCATTCTGCTCCCTCCCCTCAGAGCCATATATGGCACAGTGCTCTGCTGAACTTGGGATCTGCTCCGCCCCCTGTGCCCTCTGCTCAGAACCACTGCGATATTCTGTGTTTATGGTAATAAAACCTTCTAATAAAATAAAATAAAACCATGGAGCGCTAGTCCTACAACCCAAAATCCAGCAGAAATCATCAGAGGTTCACGAAGCAACGTTTGGACATGATTTAATTCGCTCGTGACTTCCTCTGTCAGCGCTGGTCTGGAATGTGTGGAATGCTCCACCTCCTCCTGTCTGCGCTGCGATATTCTGTGTTTATATGATAATATAACTGTTAAAAAAAATTAATAAAACCACGAATCACTCATCCTACAACACAAAATCCAGCAGACACCAGCAGAGGTTCACGAAGCAACGTTTGGACATGATTTAATTCGCTCGTGACTTCCTCATGTCGCTGCGCTGGTCTGGAATGTGTGGAATGCTCCACCTCCTCCTGTCTGCGCTGCGATATTCTGTGTTTATATGATAATATAACTGTTAAAAAAATTTAATAAAACCACGAATCACTCATCCTACAACACAAAATCCAGCAGAAATCATCAGAGGTTCACAAAGCAACGTTGGACATGTTTTAATTCGCTCGTGAGTCGTGACAAATCCATTTCCTCATGTCTGTCAGTGCAGGATGAAGCGATCACTTGGCTTTTGGCAAAAAAACTAAATAAAAGTCCAGCTCTGGGATAAAGAAGGGATATTTAATACATTTTGTGTCACATAAAAAACAGTCCTGCATCGCTTTGCAATCCTTTTAATGAGAACGAGCTGCGGCTGGGACAGGTGGGGGCGTGGGTTGGGGCGTGACAAACAACTCTGTTTTTATTGGCTGTCAGTGTCCTGGTCACTCTTGTGTTTTCAGTGTTTTTATAAATGCTGATAGAGAAGCAAGGGGACAATAGATTTTTTCAGAGATTACTTGGTCTAACATCAGTTTGTCAGTAGATAGTGACTGAGTGAAGAAATATGTTAAAAATATATTGTTTGAAAAGTTACAGACTACATTACAATCTTACATACTATAGCTTTAATGTCATGTCAGCAACATTATTTATATTATGGCAACAAGCTTTAATAAACAGACATGGTGTGTATTAAATTTAAAAGCAAAATCATTGGATTTTTTTAACCAATATTTGATAAGAACATTCTGTGGTAAACACCATGAAGAGTGTTTAACAGTAAAAATTATAGCAATCTGCACTGCACATGGAGCTCTCCTGGGAATCGATCCAGCTGATGCAGGATGGATCAGCAATGTTTATTTAGTCAAAAGTGCCTTTGCTCAAGTTGCTAATACTAAATTTTATGTCAAAATGGGACGATAAGCTGTTTTACGGTGAGCTCTGCGACAAACTGAGATGTACACAGGCCTCAACAACAATCTGCTGCCCCTTCCGTCCCCTCCCATCACCACGAGCTCAAAAACAACCGCAGTGCAAAAGCAGCTGCGTCACATTTTCCAATACAACCTTGGAAGGAAAACAGCCCATCACAGTTCTGACTCAGCAGCTCAGGAAAGCTCGCGAGAAGAGCACAGAGCTCAGAGGAGAAGGCATCAGCAGCTTGTGCTTCCCTAACCTTCTGCGAACTTTGACTCCAACATCACTCTTTCTAAACAAACAAGCTCAAGCATCAATTCTGATTTTATTTGAATCCGTTTGTATCTATGGTGACATGCGCTTGTCAACTTTAGCTACTCACACACAACTATGGGCACAGTAAAGTTTGTGACTTGGAATGTCAATGGAACCAGTGCTCAACAAAAGAGATTATGAATTTTTGACCAACTTAAAAGATTACAGGTAGATGTCTTTTTAAAAGAGATTCATAAATCTATGACAACTGCAGATCTTAAATCACCTGTTTCTTAATGCGTTTTGTGCCTGCTATAACTCAAGACAAAGGGGAGTGGCAATATTAAAAAAAAACAAATGTTAATTTTACAGTACTAGACACAGTTACAGACCCACAGAGTAGATTAGGGCTGGGCGATATGGACCAAAATTAATATCTCGATCTTTTTATGATAAATCGTAGGGGTGAGAATCTTTGTGTCTGGAGAATCGATTCGATTCCGATTTTTGGTGTCACGATTAGATTCAAAATCAATTTTTTGATTCAGAAACGATATTTTATTCAGAAATTATTTTTCTATTAAAATGGTCATACATTTAGTTTCAGTTTTGTAACTGACAAGCTGAAAAGAATAACAATGTAAACAAATAGAACATTTATTTAAAAACAATAATTTTAGGTTCTGTACTGTATCAAATTTTTTGCATCATTTGATAATTATACCAAAAATAGGAACAAATAATACAGGAATGCATTAAATTCTGTAACTTAAATTACTAGTATTAGGTTAGCTTAGTTGCCTGGATTTCTCTAAAACAATAAAATTAAAATCTAGGAACAAATAATTTATCCATCCATCATCTTTACCCACTTCTTCCTTTTTGAGTCTCGGGGGTCACTGGTGTTCATGTCCAGCCATCACTGTGCGAGAGGTGGGGGACACCTGGACAGGTACCCATCACAGAAAAATAATTCAAAATATATAAATACAAAAGTGAACAGACGTCAGCCTAACATAGTGCATTAACCTTTAACTTAAAATAAAATACAGACTTCAGTTTTTTTTTACATATTGATTCATATTTAGTAAATCTTTAACAAAATTTTAAAACCTGTGCAAGTTTACACTAAATCTCTTCTGAACTGTAATTTATAAACATAAATTATATCATTTAGAACTCGCTCGAGTCGATGTGTCTCATCTGGCCTCTTCAACCTGTTAGAAGACAAATTACATTGTTTGTTGTACAACTTGTCTATGTTTTGGTATAATATGAGAAAACAAGTTACCTTTGAGCTGCATCAGAACTTCTCCCACATTATTCTTGTTTCATGCTGGAGCTGTGTGGACCTTTATCTACATGATGGAATAACGTACGTTGCTTCCAGAGTATTAAAAATAAAACTAAACCCCTCAACTTCCACTGAGCCGTTTGCTCGTAAATCCTTTGTGATATAACAGGAGATGGAGAGAGAAATTTTTCCAGCAGACTTCGCTTGTCGGTTGGTTTCACTTTCATCTTCTGCTAATTTTATCGTATTTCCAAAGTACTGTACCGTAATTTTATTTTACACGTCTTGCAAACAACCGTTCTCTTGTTAAGCTCTGTATTCCCCAGAACATTGTAGGATCTGAAATGATTTTTAAAGACGAAGGGGCAAGTTGAATCGTGCCGTCTCCCTCCTCCCTCCTTCATGCTAGCAGGCTCCATTCAGATAAAGGGAGCTGGCTAACTAGCTTGCTGTACGGTGACCTACACGGTCAAAATTCTACGGCGGCCGAATGGACACATAATGCAATATGCAGTACGCTCAGGAGTAGGAGCGGAAAAAAATGTAAAATTAAACACGTTTTAAAATAGATTTTGGGGCTTTTAGAATCTATTCTGAATCGCCAGGACTAAGAATCTAGATTCTTTTAAAAAATCTATTTTTTTCTGCACCCCTAATAAATACGATATACATCTCGATATATTTTTCTTTCCATAAAATAATAAAAATATATTTCTGAGTCAAAACTTTGTCCCAGTTGTCAAACGGCAACATTTATCAAACAGCTGTAACTCTACAAAATAAATGCCTAAAAAATAACCTATACTGTACATTAATACATTACGTTATTTTTTAGACATTTATTTACACATAGTGAATAATAATCCTCTACAGTTGGGAGCAGCTGTGGCTGAGAGGCTAGAGCAATCATACTCCAATGGGAGAGCTGGGGGTTCAATTCCACTGCTGATGTGTTCCTGGGCAAGACACTGAACATTGCCTCTGATGTGTGTCCCATCAGTGTATGAGCTCTAAACTGCAGGTACAGACGGCTCAACTGTCTCTCCCTCCCCCCACCCGCTCTGGGCTGCTGGTGCGGGCTGCGTCTCCCCTGCTCTAAACTGTAGGTACAAACACGCTATTCTATGAAGTATTATTTATAAATGTTTTATGAATTTTTATTCATAAATGTTTTATGAAATATTATTTATGCAGGATAGAGAGATCGGCAAACCTTCAAAAGAAATCACAACTCAAGAGACAATCACACAGGAAACTACCGTACTTTTCGGGGTTTAACACGCTCCTGTGTATAACACGCGTTGTCCAATTATTGTAAATAAATTGGAAAAATCCATAAATAAAACGCTTCGGCGTATAACACGCAAACTAGTGTCACCGCTGCGCGACGCGTCAGCGCCTCATTTGCCCTGCTGAAAATGGTGGCCACAGAAACGAGCGAGCACCGAAGGACTTCACAAGATTAACACGGTAAAAACGATTATTTCTTTGCGAGAAAAAATATATTTCTTAGCTGACATTATAGTACAAGGGTTCCTGAGCTTAACCGTTCCTTAATCAATTCACAAAATGGTCAAATCTGCTAGATTATAAATTGTTTCGGTTTGACTTCTTCCAAAACAGTCTCGTGCGCTACTAAAATAAATTATAAAAAATTGAATTTTATCTCAAATGTCTTATACAGCTAACAATTTGTAAATGACCACCAAATAATTATGCGCTATAAGTTTCAAGAAAATCCGCGGTGTGGTTTATGAGCTATCTTGCTAAAAAAAAAAAAACAGCTAACAACACAGCTAACAGCATTAGGGCGGACAGCGACAGAGTCAGTCCGACCAGAGGAGGCTTTTTTCGGACACATGAGCTAGAAACGGTCTGGAAGTGGCCCCCTAACGGATTAAAGTGGTACTGCACCATTTTTTGCCCAAAATGAAAAACGACGATATCAGAGCCAAAAATTAGTCTAAAAATATGGGAAAAAATCCATGTTTAACACGTAGGACATTCAAATGAGTAAAAAAACTGTGTGTTATACCCCGAAAAGTACGGTATTTTCTGCTTAGAACAAATGTTCTTTATTTTACCACAGAAAATCAATAGCAGGCAAGCAAGCAAGCAAACAAGTAACTTGCATTTGAAACTTCATACAATGATTAACGCTTAAAGGACAACACCCACCGTGACAGTAACAATTCACCATATTGGACAATTACTGTAGTAGAATATGATGTCTATTTTCATTTTTGCATTTGGGCCAGGCGAGTGTAAAAAAACAACAACAACAAAAAACAACGGAGTCCCAGAAACATCCGGAAACCCGGCCGAAGATTGCTGAAGTCCGGAATGACATAAAGGATCCAGTCAGAAGGCAGGAGTGAGTTCGCGATGGAGGTTTATGAAAGTGAGAGTTAAAAATGCAGTTAAACTAGTGTCCTACGTGGATGCGCGATCTCTAAATATTTCCTGGTGCAGTTGTGGGTACAGCTGGACCAGCACTCTGTTTTTATTTTTTAGAACTTTTTAATAAGATATAACATCGCTGCGGTTAAAGCTGTCGGCTGCCTTTTAATTCTCTACTCCCGACCTGTCACGGTTTTGATTGACAGGTCACGGGGAGAGAAGAAAAGGCCAGCCGGCAGCTTCATGAGGAAATTTGTCGCGAGCTAGCGAATTAAACTAGTGGATGCGCAATCTCTAAATAGTTCCTGGTGCAGTTGTGGGTACAGCTGGCCAGCGCTCTGTTTTTATTTATTTTTTAGAACTTTTTAATAAGATATAACACCGCTGCGGTTAAAGCTGTCGGCTACCTTTTAATTCTCTATCTCCCGACCTGTCACTGTTTTGATTGACAGGTCACGGGGAGAGAATAAAAAGCTAGCTGGCAGCTTAATGAAGAAATTAATGAATTTGTCGCGAGCGAATTAAACTAGTGGATGCGTGATCTAAATAGTTCCTGGTGCAGTGTGGGTACAGCTGGACCAGCGCTCTGTTTTTATTTATTTTTTTAGAACTTTTTAATAAGATATAACACCACTGCAATAATGAAGCTATGTTGATGCATGCTTGTTATAACTCTACATGCATTCAAGGCAGATATTCAGTGACGTCAATACCCATATATGGAGGGGGGGGGCAGGTTTTCCCGGAGCCCACATTCCCCCACATATTAGATTAAAAACATTACAGAAGACCAAAGATAGAGGACTAGAACTACCCAACTTTTATTATTACTTTCTGACCAACAAGCTAGAATACATCTCAAGATGGATAAAACACCCCCCCCCCCTTACACACACACACACCTTGATGAACCCTGGATAGACATAGAACAGACACTTTGCAATAATATGATTTCAGACCTTCCATTCATTAGCTCAAACATAAAACGACAGGAATGCTTTAAAAGCATCAATATCAGCTCCTCTCCGACAGCTTGGTGGGAGTTTCTTAAAATGACAGAGTCTTCACTAATTCCATGCAAACACCCACACCCATCTGGAACAACCCTGACATCCTACAACAGAATAATAGGATTATTTCCCAGGTTGTAGGTGTAAAGGAATCGAATATTTGGAACACACACACACAATATAGATATAGATATATATATATATATTAGGGGTGTAACGATACACAAAACTCACGAGACGAGACGAGAAAATCACAGATCTCGCGAGAACGAGACGAGATTTTAACATTAGTTCAAGAAAACTTCAAAGATCGGTTTTATGCCGCAAAAAGGCTTTTATTCTGTTTTAACATGTATTACAAACCCAACTGATGTCTTCATTTTACTGATTGAATCTCCTTAGACCTTAGAACGTTCAACTTTGTTTAAAAAAATAGATATTCACGCAGGACTTTCCAAAACTGACTCTGCAGCCGTCACTCACCAGTGTTGCCAGATTGGGCGGTTCACCGCGATTTTCCTTCTGACTTTTGCGGGTAGAGATTGCTTTGGGTGGGTGGGACTCTATCTGGCAACACCGGTCACACCGGTGTTTACACGCGTGTCTTTACATTCGGGGCAGCGTCGGCAGCGCCGTTACCCTCCATCAATGTAGAGGCGTCTGCGGCACCCTCCATCAGTAGTTGGGGCGTCTTCTATAGCAACTTCATCCGGCGAAGCCATGCTGTCCGTGACGCTGACTTGCTAGGGGCTCTGCTAGCATTAGCATTAGCATCTCGCGAGACAACGTTACCTCTCAACGAGAGATATCGCGGGAGTTTAATATCGCGAGATCTCGTACAACGAGATCTCGTTACACCCCTATATATATATATATATATATATATATATATATATATATATATATATATATATATATATTAGGCATGTAACGGTTATAATGGGTTTACCGAACCGTTCCGGTACACCACGTTCGGTTCGGTCCACCTGCGTACCGTTTCGGTTATTTTTTCACTCATTAAACGTTCTTAACAGGGGAATATATGCACCGCGGAACAAAATTTCCTGGGCGCGTTTCAGCACGGACCTATTTTCGCGTGGCACGCGCAGCATTTAGCCGTTAGCATCTCGTGCGGTCTCCTGTTTTTGAACGTTATAACTTTCTTTTTAAAAGACGAGCGCACGCGCAGCTTGTGTGGACTTTGTTTCATGAAGACTCTGCAGCAGCTGATTGCGTGACGCAGCTCTCTGTGCAGCAGCAACACGTCACGTGAAAGCACTGGAAACTGTCATCTGAACGTGAACAGCAGCTGCATTAAAACTCCTTCATCCGAACGTGAATGAAGAGCTGTATTAAAACTTCATCTGAACGTGAACAGCAGCTGTATTAAAACTACTTCATCCGAACGTGAATGAAGAGCTGTATTAAAACTTCATCTGAACGTGAACAGCAGCTGTATTAAAACTACTTCATCCGAACGTGACCGAAGAGCTGCATTAAAACTCCTTCATCAGGTAATCACAGCGGTCCACAAGCTGTAGCCTATGAGTTTTTAAATTTCTGAATCTGTCTGAACGTTGTTATATGCGCAGGTTTTAAAGTTGCTGAGCGTCACTATGAGACATTCATCATGTCAACACTTCAAAAAGTTCAGCTCTTTATGAAAAAACTAACTGATGTTGTCAACAAGCCCTGGACCAGATTAAAGCCCTGCCTGCCATGATGAAGAGTGAGAGATTCAATTGTTCAAGAGGTATTGTTTTATTATCTAAATAATCTTTTTTTTTTAAATCATAATCTTATTAACTTGTTTTTTTAAATCTCTTTTGTTTTTTATTTCCAGTCTGTGACAGAGGTAAATCCACCTGCAGCTAAGTGATGACTGAACTGAACTCTGAACTGTTCCCACAGTCCCACCTGTCCCACCAAGAAGAAGTTGTGAGTACACAACAGAGGACAAATACAGCCACACTGCTGCTACTGAACAAAAACTTGATTAGTTAGATTGTAAACAGTCTGTTGCTGCTTATTGTTCTGGTTCTGACTGTTATTGCATTTATTAAGATTTTTATTATTGTTAGTATAGTTTATTTATTGTAGAGTGCTGTTTATTTAAAATCAGAGTCAGAGAGTCTTTATTGTCATTTGCACCGCATGTGGTACATGTGATGAAAACGAGATTATGTACACGGGGTCCCAGTTACATCCAACAACAAATGCAAGAGAAAAACAGTAATAACATCTAGAATTAACTAAGAAAAACATCAACTAGTAATACACTAAGCCCTAATATAGTGGAAAAACATCATTATAAACAGCAGCACGAACATGAGTCTGTATGAGCAGATGGTCACAGATGAACACAGCAACAAGAAAAACAGATCAGCATCAGCATGATGTGATATTTTGCAGTGTTTATTTTTATTTTATTTTTATTTATTCATTCATGAGTCTAACAGCCTCAGGGTAGAAGCTGTTCCTCAGTCTAGTGGTTCTACATTTGATGCTCCTCAACCTCCGTCCTGAGGGGAGTGGGGCAAAGAGTGTGTGTGCTGGGTGAGTGAGGTCTTTCATGATGCAGGTGGCTCTTTTCCTGCATCTGGAGGTGTAAATGTCTGTGATGGTGGGGAGACTGACTCCGACAGACCTCTGTGCAGCCTTCACCACTCTCTGTAGAGCTTTCCTCTCTGCAACTGTGCAGCCTCCATGCCACACGTTGATGCTGGAGCACAGGACGCTCTCCACTGCACACCTGTAGAAGGAGGTGAGAACTGGGCTGCTCAGACCAGCTCGTCTCAGCCGTCTGAGGAAGTAGAGTCTCTGATGACCTTTCTTGATCAGGCTGGTGGTGTTGTTGGTCATCCAAATGGGTCACTTTTATTTATTACTACAATACAATACAAACATATTTTTTGCACATTTTCAAAATAAACATTTTGTAAGTCTTTAGTTTGTAAAAAAATTTTTTTAAAAATTTGTACCGAAAAAAACCGAAAATAAACCGAACCGAGCTCTCCTTGTAGTTGAACCGAACCGAAATGTGATTTTAGCGTACCGTTACACCCCTAATATATATATATATATATATATATATATATATATATATATATATATATATATATATATATATATATATATATATATATAGGAAATGGATGTGAATAAGATAATTGAGTTTGACAGGTTATGGAAGGATTTTTGTGTTTTCTGTTCGGATCAGATTAATCATAGATTAAGTGTTAGTTTTTGAATGTGGTCTTAGCCCTTATCACAGACATCTCTGAATAAGAGCAGTTGAGCTTTTCTCAGATATCGGATTAGTTAACAGAGTAGTGTAGGGTTTTTCCCCTCACAGGTGTCTATGATGAAGAAGATGAAGAGGCTTAACCTCAGTTCATATTCTTTGCTAAGGTTAACACATACCAGAAATGCACACACTGGAGCAGAGTATATGCAATGTTTTGAAGTTGTTAAGAGTTGATAAATCAAATTTTGGGAAATTTAAGGGTTTTTGAGAAAGTATTGAATTTATAAAGTCAAATTAAAGTCCAGTTGTTTTTTTATTGAACGCCTTTTTAAAGGTATTGAATTTAACTTCATTATTCCTGCATATACCCTGTAGAGGCGTGTTTGTTGATAGGAGGGACAGTCCGCTCGGTTCTTTCTTGTTTTTATTTTTATTTGTTCGTTCTTGCATCTATTTTTTGTCTGTTTGTTCTTGTTCTTTGTTTTTGTTTGTTTTCTCTGTTTGTACTTATTACTATTTTTTGTTTGTTTGTTCTGATCTTATTCTGTTTAGTTTTTATTACCATTTAGTCTTGATGCTTATTTTATATGAGGGTTTTATATTCTGGGTGGGTAACTTAGATGTAATATTGCTGTGGGTTGGGAATGTTAGAGATTTCCAATGTGTATCCAGTTTTTAATTGCATTCTCACATAGAACATATAGGATTTTGTTGACATGATGTTTGTCATGTCAAAAGGGGAATTGAAATATATTTCTATCAGTATTACATTACACCCATTATGTTCCATTATTTGTATTCACTTAATTCTGCCTTATAATGTGAAATGTGACACAAGGCAGAACGTTTTTCTCTCGGGCTTTGTTTTCAATAGGGAAGAGTTACACGCCTGCAAAATTCAACAGACCCAACATTTGATGTTTACATTGAAGCTGATAGTTTATTGGCAGAAAGGAGGGTCACGTGGTAGTGTAGGTGGTCCCAGGGCGGTCCCGAAGCAGTCCCAGGCGGTTCCAGGAGGCGGTGACGACATCCGGGGTTTTATAACCGTGGCCCTGCCTTTGAAGATGTGTGTGTGGACTGTGCTCGGAGTCAGGTCTGTTGTTGCTGTAAGGTTTATTCTTATTATGTACAATAAACCTGTGAATTAACTTGCACATTCGTTTCAGAGTTTCCTTCAACCTTTTGAATTCGTAACAGTCACTTGGACATCATTCTTACAGATTTCGAGGACCCCTCATCAGACAAAAAGGGGGCAAACTCACATTACCTACCATTGGTGGAAGAAGGTGTGGAGATCCAAGGATCCCACGCTGAAGATGCTGTACTGTCCCTTGGGACAGATAAATCGGCAATCTGCCAAGCTTTCAATGAAACCTTGGTTCAAGAGGATTTGAATCTAGATCTACTCAGAAATGACTTAGTTCTTTCAGACTCAAAGAACACCTCTTCAGTCATGAAGTGGGAAGACACACACAACAACGACAGTGACTTGTCGCAGTCTGGCCAGTCAGACACACTTGCGATTTCGCAGACAGTCGTGACGCGCCTGACTTACACAGAAGGTGGCAGACGTAGAGGTAAACGTACAGAGATACGTTGGCCGAAACCTATAAGGTTCCTGTACAAGGTTCCCGATAAACTGCGCAAACAGCTTAAACTAAACAATGGCATCCTAACTCATGCCCATGGACGGACGTCCTCACCTGTGTGCGTGGTCCCCCATGACCACAGGGGGATGATGTTAGGTCATGCCCTTGACAAAGACAAAGAGTTCAATAACCCCACAAACGACAAAGTTCTCGCAAACTCACAGACTTCATGGGAAAATAAGGTCGTCCAAGCACAAGATAGTAAATAAACTAAACAGTTTAAACTATATTAGTTGCGAAAAGAAACCGTTCCAACTAGAACTTAGAAACGCTAAGTCTAAAACCCACAACAAAAAACTAACCTTAACAACCGTTTAAATCTGCAGGATTTAATTGACATCGGTTATAAAGCTAAGAACTGTTTTTCTTGTGTGTGACACGTTGGAATCTGACGACAGAGTGAGTTGAAACAGTTGAGACGTTGTTTTCTAGTTGCTTAATTGCTACTTTTGTTGTTATTGAAGTTGTTATTGTTTTCTGAACACTCCCAGCCAAAAGAGGTTTTGTATTAATGTTAGTTAAGACTTAAATGGATTTAACTATGCCAACATGCTGTTCATTTTGTTAAAAATCTCAATCTTTGAAGAGTCATTGTAGATTAATACTACTTAAGGTACTATAATCTACACTGATCTCCCAATCATTTAAGTAGAACCGATTCGATCGTTTCTATTCTAGATCTATTCATTTTGATGAGTCTCGCCATAGACTTCAAAATTTATAGGGAATACCAAATCTTGCGTCGTTCGTCTAAAAGGACAACAGACATTTAGACCATACAATATTTTCTTTTCTATTTTTAGTCTAAGTTATGAATGGAGGAATAGTTTGAAAGAAGAGGCCTTCGTTACAGAAGCCCTCCAAAAACTCTATAGGTATAGATCCCTATATCTGATTTTTACAGCATTGATCCACCCCTTAATTGGTAATTGTAGCTGATCTAATCCATGATAGCTTACATACCAGGTGCATATAGGTAGGGCCTAATGTAAAATCCCTGTCATAAGCCCACCTAAAACCACATACTCGCATGACACATAGAACCAGGGTGGCACCGACTGGAAGCCATCCAGCCCGCAACCTTCGATGTGGGGACCTGCTACTCCAACGTTGGTCTTCAACCTTCATCCAAAGGTCGCCTCCTCTGCGTCAATCGAGGGATCCCCTCTACATGCTGATTAAAAACCATTGTTGCTGATGAAATCAATAACCTCCAATCGTTGTGGAATTACCGCTGTGGATTATAAGACTTTGTTTCCAAGGGATCACAGACTCAGTTTTCCATGGGTTAACAGACTATGTTTTCCAAAGGATTGAAAGCTTACCGCAATGGGATTACCTACGAACAGTATGGAATTTCCAAAAACATTATGGGAGTATAATTTTGATTTTTTTTTCTTTTTCCACTTGCTGGATTACATAAAGGTCAGAGACATTCGGTGGTATCCTTTCGTGTTGGAACTCATCTCCAAGGACAGGCGATGACTTCCAAAAAGGGGGACTGTAGTGATACAGCCCCTCATGTCCGTTACTGGATTTAAACCTTTTCACATCTCTCTGAAACTCTGAGTGTTACACTTTTCTTGAGCTCTCAAGGAGACAAGTGGACACTATTTTGTTACATTTATTTTGAATTAAGAGACACAAATCAATCAGAAAAGACTTCCTTTTAATTTGTGTTAATTCAGAATTGATCAACAGTATATTTTTGTCATTTAATGATGATCTGTTATTAACATGAGTGTTACTCTCATGCTGGGTTATTCTGCAGTACGAGGATGCTTGAAAGTTATGGCACAGTTCAGGGTAAACTTTTAACTGCAAACTTCTCTGTTTTGTCTGTTAATTAGCCATAATATTCTTTTTACTAACAGCTCCATCTGGCCACTGGTCTAAACACAATACGTTAGTGTCCTTCAGAGTTTTTCAACTCTGGGAACTACTAAGTAACTCCATTTATTTTGTTAAAACAGCCAATAACCATTCAGGAAGTGGGCTGACCCCGCCCTCCATATAAAACTCTTACTTCCCATTTTGGCTTCAGTGTGCAAAGGGAGAACTAAACTGAACAACTTGGTTCTTCTCTGGAAACTGGTTTGAACGTTTTGGTCAAATGTCAATTAGACCGACGTGTCAGGAAGGGTTACAGCACAGCTCAGCTGTAACTCACTCATTTCTGTTCTGAAATAATTTGTTTTCTGAAAGTTTTATTTTGAAACCCAGTCAGGACATTGGCCTGGTTCCTGCCGGGAAAGGCGCTCTTGCTCGTATTGTTGAATCAGTTATACACGCGCTGAAGTGCAACTGGACGTCTACTGGACAACACAGTCCGTTAAGTGTCCACAAACTTCTCAACTCTTATCTCCAAGAGACGTGCTCGTCACCAGGTAAAGAGTCGTAGATTGTATGCTGAGCGTGCGGGAAGTCCAGCCGGACTCGTTTGGGAAAAGTGCCACCCTGTTGCATTTCAAAATAATTAACTTCTGTTAAACTTATCTTTCATTCCATTTCTTCCTCCTTATTCTTATTTTTCTTAAGCCAGTAAACTTTTAAGTAAATGTGCCAGCAGGAAGTTAGACTTTAACTTGTCTGTTTGTTTCTATTTGAATTCTTGTCTACAGTAGTTATTAAATCAGAGCTAATCTCGATACAAATGTTTAATGTACTTTTGTGATTTTCTCAATAAAAGGTTCATCTTCTGGTGGATCAACATAAGTTGACGTCTCTCGTGAACTTACATTTTGTCTAGTCACATTTAAGCAATTTAATCCGGAAAAAGAGTGAACTCGTGAATATTGATGATAAGTTTATACAGATAAAATCTGCTCAAATCTTTCATCTGGAATATTGTACTAATCAGCAAACTGACAAGTATTATATCCCTACATCTTGTTAATTTTTGAAGAAATGCACAGCGAGTTCTCCCTCTGCACGCACCCACAGATGCAGGTCGATTTTTGAAATGCCGCTGATTTGACCACTTAACCCTTGTGCGATCCTAACATTCTGTTTACTCCCCTTGTCCTACGGGTCAAAAATGACCCGCACTACCAAAGACCCAAAATAAAGCAGCTTTATTGAACTTTAAATTAAATATTTTTTAGGAAGTGAATTATAAAAATACTTCTCTCATAACACAACAAAAAAACAAAATGTTGCTTGATTTTGTGAACAATTTTCAACTTCTACTATATTTATCACATGTAGGACAGTATGTGTGAACGTGAGAATGGGCTTTGCAGATGTGTTTCTCACATGTGCAGCACACAGCTTTTGTCTTGCAGTCCTTCTTCCAGGGGCAGAACTGGCACCTTTTTCTTTTGACTGACCCAGCTGCAGCCTCAGGTGGATCAGGACAAGATTCAGCTCTCTGAACAGCTTCCACAATGGCTATTTCTTAGTTTGTTTTTTTGTTTTGCTTGGCAGCTTGTGTGATGTGAGGGGTTAGCTGCAGATCAAGAGTGCAGGTGCAGGTCAAATGCAAGTTCTAGTGTCTTTGATGTGTGTGTGTGTATGTGTGTGTGTGTGTGTGTGTGTGTGGGGGGGGTGTTAGAGAGAGTTTGTGTGTGGCCTTTGAACTTTTTTCTGGTGTTTAAATGCCTTTATAATTCACGGGTCAAAAATGACCCATAGGACGATCTTTGGACCCTAGTGGTGTACAGCCCACATGGAAACCTAGACAAAAACAAAGTATCACTTTTTGTAATGATGGGGTCACTTTAGGAAAAGTCATAAAATTTCAAGTTGGAAAAATATAGTTTAAGGTATTTTTTCTATAGCTAAACATGGTAGCGGGTCACTTTTGACCCGTAGGACAACACAAGGGTTAAGTGTATTTATTAAGGAAAAGTTAAGCCCCCAGTATAGCTCCGCATTAGTCCGAGCACCGCGGCACGCCGTGTGAGCGCCGCGGCACAAGCCTTTGATCGCAGGCGTGAACGCGCCAAGCTCAAATTTTACGACCGCCTACGCGCGCGCGTTGATAAACTGCCTCGTGTGTCAGCAAATGACCAATCAGCGACCTCAATTTGTCCCGTAGGTAAACGCTCTGCCTGGCTGCAGCTGCTGGAGCCTGCACTCCAGAGAGCTGCGCTTGCACAGAGCTACAATATGAACTGCCTGCGCGCAGCACACGCGAGTCCAGCGGCGCTGGGCATAACGCACAGCTATACTGGAGGCTTTAGTCTGAGACAAATCTTTGCTATTATTTTGAGCAAACACATAATTGTTTTTAGGTGTTAATTTTGTTAAATTCTTGTTAAAGTCCTCCCGTGCACGCTTCCGTGGCTACCATTTGGCAGCCAATCCGGGTGGTCAGAGGTGACACATAATAGATGTGACTTATCAGGCGAAGTGACTTATTTAGTTTTTTTTTCCATGTTATTAGACATTTTTGGACTGATGTGACTTATTCAGCAGTGCAACATGTACGGCGGTAAGTACGGTGATCCACATAAAATGAAAAAATAAAAATAAAAAAGCTCAAATTTTACTGTTTACTGTGTTTCCTTTGGGGGTCAACAAAATCTAATTCTTTAAGAAGTAGTTAATTCTTTATTACTGAACGAAGATGATTATAATGTTTATCATCAGGAGTTTATACAGTAGAAGTCAGCGTGAAAACAGACCAAAATGTATTGTTTCTGATAAGAATTTTTTTTAATTATAAACTAAAGTAAAGAACATTTTATACTTAAAACCAGTTAAAAAAAAAAGAAAAAAACTTCTGCCACAGATTAAGAGTGGGATGGATTTTCTCTAAACAAACAAACTGATTACTGTAGATTGTTTTGCTCAAAAGCAGATTGTGTAACATCAAGAATCTGCTTTTACACACATGCAGTGTCTTTTTATCCAAAACGCTGATGTGTTTACCAATTTAAAAACCTTTTCCCCGAGTGCAAAATAAACTGTCCAGATGACCTTAGCCTTTTTTGTGATCTGATAGCACCTGGCTGCTGCACTCCCTGTGAAGGGAAAGCAGCAGTGATTGAAAACAAATTTTCCAAAACTGTACTTATTTTTTTTCCCAACATTGACTTATTTGTTACATAAAAAATATAATTTTAGGTGACTTAAAAAAATGTATGCTACAATATTTATTCTACTGATGTTTATTTAGTATTCATTTTCAATGAAAAAGTGTGTCATTCGTTACCATACTTGCCGCCGTATACGTCGCACCACCATATAAGTCGCATCCGTTCATAAATGTCTAATAAAGTGGGAAAAAACATAAATACATTGCTTTACCATATAAATCACATTTGTTATGCATCACTGCTGACCACCTGGAAACGTGGGCCGTTGTTGTGCAAAGAATCGATCGGCTGCCAAATGGTGGCCTCTGGAGCAGGCATGGGAGGACTTTAAAAACAATTTAACAAGATTAACACTTAAAAACAATTATTTGTTTGCTCGACATTATAGCAAAGGTGTGTCTCAGTTGTACTTTTCCTTCATAAATGCACTTTGACAGTCAAATCAGCTGCATTTTGCCTGGACGGCATGACAAAATGCAGCCGATTTGATGTTTGCTCCAGGAGTTTTAGAGCGAGATGAAGGTGGCTCTGTATGGCAAGCCAAGTGTCTCATTAATAGCCACTTTTACCTATTAATTGCCATATTAGTCGATGGTCCTCTGGTAGCTGAAAATGGTAGTGTTCAATAATTTTTCATGTCAGAATGAATGAAATCATCAGATCTCAGCCAAAAAGTGAGTTATCAATATGGGGGAGATAAGTTGATTTTCCATATAAGTCACAGGGAAAATTTGCAAATTTATGCAAAAAGTTGTGACTTATACGGCAAAAAGTATGGTAAGTTTTGAATTATTTTTTCCCACAGTTTGTATTTTAGAAATCTACATTCACTATAAACAGAGCTAAAACATTTAAACATGCCATCAGAATCCATGATTTTAGCCTTTGAGTATAAAAATAAATAAACCTGAGCCGAAGCAGAACACAAACAGGTCAGAAAATAAAGGGGGAGTTATTGAACACTTAATGAGTTTACCACGTGCACACGTTTGAACCCCTACATGAGTACACATGACATCCTGCTGGTTTGAGCCTGCTTGCATGAATCTATACCACAAATCCAATGCAAAGATCATGTTATAAATGCATGCTCAGGGTGTTGCATACAAACTGTTTTAAACGTGCGTATGTGCCTGTGTGTTGTTGATTTGTTTGTGTGACAGAATAGATGCAGCCTTAAATTGATTTTTACTCTATTTTTCTTGTTTGTGGTTAACAAGTTTGTTTGTTAACCCCGATTGTCATTATTGTATTTCCAAATTGTGATACTGGAAGATCAACAAAGGGATGCTCAGTTTTTTTAAGGCGTGTTTGTGTTTTTTAATTACTCAGTATTTTAGCTGAAGAGAATGATTCTCTTCGTTTGGAGAATCACAACATTTTAGGGGATGCTCAGGTTAACAGAGCAGATAATTTTTTTTTACAGTGATTAAAACAACATTTTTAGCAGTTTAAATGATTGATCTTTGATATGTTCAACAGTTGTGTTTGATTATTTTCCTCAGACAGTCTTTAGTTAGAACTCTCAGTGCAGCAGTTACATGTTGGATGCTCCTGTTACCACCTCTCTTCGTGGCTCACACAAATAACAACAGCAAGTTGACTTCTTGTTTGTTTGTTTATTCATTCATTTCATTTCAATTAAAACAAGACATATTCAAAACAAATAAAATAAAATACCTATAAAATGAAAGGCAGCAGAAGAAGAATGAATTCTGATCATTTCTGCCCCTTCTTAACAATATCAATTCAAAACAATCAATTCAAACAATACATAATACAACAAACCACAAAACTTATCACAATTATTCATTAAATTACCTTAATATTGGCAAACTTAAATATATCACATCAGCAATACATTTTTGATATTTTTCTTAAATACAACTACCGGTAATGATTTCTCCTTTTTTGTATCATTATCCAAACTATTCCATAAACCGATTCCCTTCATTAAAGTAGACCTACCCTTTAAACTTGTTCTATACCTCGTCTTTACAAAAATATCTGTTCCCTTTAAATTATAACAACTACTCCTTTTAACAAAATATTGGATGTAACTGGGACCCTGCGTACATAATCTCGTTTTCATCACATGTACTACATGCGGTGCAAATGATAATAAAGACTCTCTCTGATATACTTGTATGCTGTTCGATGGTAAATTTTGATTCTGAGCCTTGTACATATAGAATATTGTAATCCACCAGATCATAAAACTTAAGAATTTTCAGTTGATAAAACAAAATACTACTACTGTAGAAGGATGACAATAATGCTTTTTTGAGATAACTCTTATAACTCTTTTTTGTAAAATAAAAAAATAGACTTGGTTGCAGTTTTACAAGCTGTACCCCAACACAGCCTCATCCATCCATGATCCATCCATCAATCATCCATCCATCCATCCATCCATCCATCCATCCATCATCTTTACCAGCTTCTTCCTTTTCAGGTCGTGGGGTTCACACATGCACAGAGAACATGCAAACCACCCAGAAAGGCCACTGGCCATCCCAGGATTTGAACCAGGGTGACCTTTTAAAAAATATATATATATATATTATTATTATTATTATTAAAACAAACAGAACTACAGAACACTACATAAACAAAAATATATACAAACTCTCGTGAATGATAACATAACTACAATCTACAAGCTAGGGGGCAGTTTACAAAATGATGAAAGTTGAAATATATATATATATATAACAAAATACAATAAATGAAAAAGTACACAAAGGAGCAAGACAGTATTAAAAACTTGAAACAGCAAGTTTTTTGATAATTGTTGTGAGATGGTTCTACCAGTTTTTTAATCTACTGTATACTTAAAGCTGCACTATGTAACTTTGTAATGTAGTCTAACTTTTCTAACAATATATCTTTAACATATTTCTTCACTCTGTCACTATCTACTGACAGACTGATGTTAGACAAAGTAATCTCTGAAAAAAACTATAGTCCCCTTGCTTCTCTATCAGCATTTATAAAAACACTAAAAACACAGAGTGACCCGGACAATGACCAGCCAATAAAAACAGAGTTGTTTGTCACGCCCCAACCCACGCCCCCGCCTGTCCCAGCCTCAGCGCCGCGCTCGTTCTCATTCAAAGGATTGCAAAGCGATGCAGGACTGATTTGTATGTGACACAAATGTATTAAATATCCCTTCTTCATCCCAGAGCTGGACTTTTATTTTGTTTTTTTGCCAAAAGTCAAGTGATCGCTTCATCCTTCACTCACAGGAATGAGGAAGTCACGAGCGAATTAAATCATGTCCAACGTTGCTTCGTGAAGCTCTGCTGATTTCTGCTGGTTTTTGTGTTGTTGGACCAGTGATTCATGGTTTTATTATATTTTT
>JBBPBX010040098.1:0-29548 GCA_038048925.1 Garcialebias charrua | reverse complement strand
GACTTTTGCACTACTTTCTTTGACACAATTTTTGCCACTTTAGTGACCTGCTACAGGTTGAGTGTTTCATCATGACCCAGGTTGGGTAAACATTTTAGATTTCCACAAGTGAAAAATAACTTGGCTATTTAGGATTTATTCAACATTAACAAAACCTTAATAAAGAATGAATAGTCTTCACTTTAGAAGGGTTCACAAATACACTTAAGTAACTACTAGCAACTGCCTTAATTAATGATGCATTGCAGGATTAATAGATAGTGAATTCAAACATTATTTAACAATTAGGACGCATTTAATACATGTGGTGAAAGTACATTAATTTGTGCATTTACAAATATAGATAGCATAGTTAATTCATGAGTTATTAAGCATGAATAAACATTGAGTACGTAGGTTTTGGAACTCATTATTCTTTATGCATAAAGCGTTAATAAGTGTGTTAATTAATAGTGTATTAAGTGTGAATCATCCTTAATTAATGATGTTTTCAATGTTAATTAAATGTTTATTAATGCTTACCGTATTTTCCGGTGTATAGGTCGCACCTTTTTATGTTTTTTTTCAAGGCCTGCGACCTATACACCAGGTGCGACCTATATATGGCTTGTTATCACTTTCGGCGAAACAAATTTTTAAATCCAGCTCATTTCACAATTACGTTCATTTATTAAGGAAAAGTTCAGCTCAGACATATATTTGCTATAATTTTTATCAAACAAATAATTGTTTTTAAGTGTTAATCTTCTTAAAAGCCTTGCTGTGCGCTCCTGTGGCAGACATTTGCAGCAGAGCTAAACGTAGGTGCGACCTATACACCAGTGCGACCTATCTAGGGATTTTTCCAATCTATTGGTGATAATTGGACAATGCGACCTATACACAGGTGCGACCTATACACCAGAAAATACTGTAATAAGCTAAATAAGGTGTAGTTATTATAAAGTGTTACCAACGTTTTTTTGGCATATTTTCAAAATAAACATTTTGTAAGTCTTTATTTTGTCTTTTTTTTGTACCGAAAATTAACCGAACCGAACCCTCCTTGTAATTGAACCAAACCGAAATGTGATTTTAGCGTACCGTTACACCCCTAGTGAATAGAAGGGGGCTTAGCACACATCCTTGTGGGGCTCCTGTATTCAATGTGATGGTGCTGTATGAGTTATTCCCGACCCGTACTGCCTGTGGTCTCCCGGTCAGGAAGTCTAGCAGCCAGTCACACATTGAGGTGTTCAGCCCCAGACTGTCCAGTTTAAGGATGAACTGTTGGGGGATGATGGTGTTGAATGCTGAGCTGAAGTCGATGAACAGCATTCTGACATAGGAGTCTTTCGTGTCCAGATGTGTGAGAGCTGTGTGGATGGCAGAGGAGATGGCATCGTCGGTTGAGCGATTAGGCCGATATGCAAATTGGAAGGGATCCAGAGAGGCAGGGAGGACAGATGTGATGCTTTTCATGACTAGCCATTCGAAGCACTTCATCAGGATAGGGGTGAGTGCTACTGGACGATAGTCATTGAGGCAGGAGGGCGTTGCCTTCTTTGGGACAGGGATGATGGTGGTGGCTTTGAAACAGGTGGGGACGATGGCCTGACTCAGCGAGATGTTAAAGATGTCCGTGAAGACCGTTGCGAGTTCTCCTGCACAGTCCTTCAGCACACGACCAGGTATGTTGTCAGGACCAGAAGCTTTCCGGGCGTTGATCTTGATGAATGATCGCCTCACGCTGTCTGAGGACAGCGCCAGCACCTGGTCATCGGGAGAGGGGGTGAGTTTTTGTGCAGGTGTGCTGTTACATGCCTCAAACCGAGCAAAGAAGTCATTCAGTTCATTCAGCGTAGAGGTTGTGTTGTCACAGGTCTGTGGGGATGGTTTGTAGTTTGTGATGGTCTGTATTCCCTGCCACAGACCTATTTTCCTGGAATACTGCTTCTTGGCCTTTCTGATGCCCCGGGCCAGGTTGTTTCTGGCTGTCCTCAGGCCCACCTGATCTCCCGCTGTGAAGGCAGCATTCCTGGCTCTCAGGAGTCTGTAAACCTTTGCCGTCAGCCATGGCTTCTGATTTGCCCGAACAGTGATGGTTTTGAGGTTGGTTACATCATCAATGCACTTGGTGATGTATGAACATAGTGTCTGAGTACTCCTGGAGACATGTGTTGTTGTTTGTGGTAGCAGCTTCTTTGAACATACTCCAATCTGTGATGTCAAAACAGTCCTGGAGTGCCTCTGAAGACCCCTCTGGCCACACTCGTATCTGCTTGCGAACTGGTTTTGTGACTTTCACCAGTGGCCTGTATGCTGGCTTTAGCATAACACAGATATGATCAGAAGCGCCGATGTGGGGGAGGGGGAGGGCCTTGTAAGCTGCTTTCATGGTGGTGTAAACTTGGTCCAGTGTATTTCTGCCTCTTGTTGGGAAGTTTATGTTTCTGTATGTTTTTGGAAATACACTCTTTAAATCTGCTTGGTTGAAATCACCAGCCATGATGAGAAAAGCATCAGGGTGGGCTGTTTGCTGCTCACTGATGTGCAGATATAGTTCATTCAGTGCCTCACCTCTAACTTTGCTGTTGGAGCTTGGAGGAATATATACAGCAACGATCATAACAGCTGTAAATTCCCTCGGTAAATAGAACGGTCTGCATTTAATAGTCAAACTCCACTAAAGTTGAGCAGTGTTTGTAGACCACAGCAGCATCCAGACACCATGCGTTGTTGATGTAAACACAGAGCCCCCCTCCGCGTGTCTTACCTCCCTCGTTGAGAGCACGGTCCGCTCTGTAGCACGTTAGCCGCTCAAGCTGTATAGCATGGTCCGGAACGTCTTTAGCCACGTTTCCGTGAATACAAACACACAACAGTCTCTCACAGTCTTTTGTGTCGTTCGTAGCAGGCATATATAATCCAATTTGTTGTCCAAGGAGCGTATGTTAGCCAAAACCATGGATGGAATAACCGGCTTGTGTGGGCTAGCTGCTAGCCTAGCTCCGAAACCTCTGCGCTTACCCCGCTTCTGCTTCCTGTCACGCCGCTTGTGGCGCTTCCACTGCGGGCGCGATGAAAGGAAGCTCGGTGCTGGCTTCCAGAGCAGGCCGCAGTCACGTAGCTTTTCGAGTTGGCTGTTTATTCCCAATTGAGCAGTTTTTCCGACATCAAGCAGGAACTCACGGCTATACTTGCGTTCTTGAACACGTAGACATGACGAAGACGTGCCGGCACATTGCGGCATGCAGGACAAAAAAGACGAAAACACTGTTGTCGGGAGAGAGAAGCCGCGGCGTTTGCACGCGCCGCCATCTTGGAATCTTTAAGTGGTGTTGAAGTGTACAATCAGAGTTGTCAAAGTTAATTGATACTTTTTTTGTGTTGAAAACTGTACGTAAGTGGTGTTAAAGTCTTTTCTTCGAGTGCTAAGTAGCGGAGCTATAAGCTAACTCCGGCTTGCCGTAGTGTTGCCGTATTCGGACACATGCGCAAAACGCTGCGTTCAGTCAAAAGTTTTTTTTTGGTCAAAAGTTAAAGTAAGCGTTGGTCAGCTTTAAATCAGTTGTCAGATTTAATCTTTACTTTTTTTAGTTTAAAACTGTGCATAAGTGGTGTTAAAGTATTTTCTTCGAGTGCTAAGTAGCGAAGCTATAAGCTAACTACGTCCGGCTTGCCGTAGTTTTTCCGTATCGGACGCATGCGTAAAACACTGTGTTCTGTTGAAAGCTTTTTTTTGGTCGAAAGTTAAAGTAAGCGTTGGTCAGCTTTAGATAAACCTGCCCTCTGATCTGTGAACAGAACACTGTGTTGTGTGATTTTACTGCGAGACCCTCTGGTCAAAGCCACAGAGGAAACTGGTTGCCTTGTCAGCTCTCCTTAAAGCTGAAGGAGACGCCCACTAGAGGGTTGGAGGGTGAAGTGTTTTCAGTGTAAAATGCTGCTCTGTTACTTGGAAACTGTTAAGAGTTAACAACATATTCTTTAGTTTAAAACTTATGGCTAAAACTACACAAGATATATTTTGCACTGTTTTGCACTACAAGAAAGAAGCCTAATGCTTGAGTTGTTAATTATTTAAAAACTCTCTGGACCTAGTAGTGAATTTTTCTTAATAAAGATTATTTTGTGGTATAGCAGTTTTCAAAATAAATTATGGCAAAAGGACACCCTATGCTTTTTTTTCATTCCTATTGCAAGTTTAATACCAAAAACATATTGCGATATACATCGGTATCGCCACCCTTCACAATACATATTGTGATATGAATTTTAGGCCATATCGCACAATCCTACCAGGGACACAACGACACATGGGGGGAAGCGGGATTCGAACCTCCAACCTTCCGATCGGGGGTCGGCTGCCAATACCACTGTGCCACGGCCGCCCCGATGGGCGAGTGTTTAGCTCTGTTGCAAATGTCTGCCACAGGAGTGCACAGCAAGGCTTTTAAGAAGATTAACACGGTAAAAACAATTATTTGTTTGATAAAAATTATAGCTGACATTATAGCACAAGGGTTAGTGGTTTATTAGCCGAGTGGTTTATGAGCTATTTATAACATTATAAACGGAAATAAAACGAAAGCTAACAGAGACGAGTGCGTCTCTCAAAACACGAATAAAAAATAGAATTTTATCTCAAATGTTTCATACAGAGCAGCAGTTTATAAATTAAAGCCATATAATTACACTCTGTGAGCAGAAAAAATATCCGCCAAGTGGTTTATGAGCTATTTATCTAAATAGTAGGTACCGGTATCTGTTTACGGTAGCTAACCGCTAACAACGAACCTAAAATATCTTTTTTTTCTTTCTCAAACATCTCATAAAGCTAGTCACTTGTAAATGTCCATATAGTGATTACATTCTGTAAGTTTCATAAAAATCCGCCGAGTGGTTCTTGACTTATCTTGCTAACAAACAGCTAACAAACACAGAGCTAACAGGAGTTACCTCCAGACCAGGAGGCCGGGCAGCAACAGTTACTCTGAGCAGAGGAGGCTTTTTTTCGGATACATGAGCTGGAAACGGTCGGTCGACTCTCTGGAAGTGTCCCCTAGCGGACAAAAGTGGTACTGCACCATTTTCTGCCAAAATGAAAAACGGTCACATCTGAGCCAAAAATTGGTCTAAAAATATGGGGGGAAAATCCATAAATAGGTCTCACCTCTCTATAGGTCGCAGGGCATGCAAATTAAGCAAAAAGCCACGACCTATATTCCGGAAAATACGGTATATGTTATTGAAACTGTTATTTGTTATTGAAACTGTTATTTGATAGAAGCTACATGTGCATTTTATTTTCAAATCTACAACTGAAGCTACAAACTCTGAAATGCTCTGTGTCACTGCGTGAGATTTTGTTGATTTTCATTTCAAATTGATACATTATTTAGAATGATGTAAAGAATTTCTTTACATCTAGAGACACTTATTTACAAAATTCTGTTTACCTAAGATCCATACATCATTCTTCTGATGACTTAACATTTATGTACTTGTTACTTGTTTCTGACAATCTAAAATAATTAGTAAGTGTGCAATTTGTCCCTTTCTTGTTTGACAAATTAATTGTTAATTTGTAAGATGATACTGTAACTGTTGACAGTTGGAAGAAAGTTTGCGGGACTAAATATTTTTAAGTTTAGAAATCAAGTCTTTTTCTAAACAGCTTTAGTGTTTGACTTTGTCCACACTCATAACACACACAATGAAGTACAAAAAAAATTTCTGGAGGGGGGGCACTGGGGGGCCCAATCAGATGGCTGATAATAATAAAATAACAATTACCTCTTCTTGAACGGTTGAAGCTCTCACTCATCTCATCAGAATCCGTGTATGGTTCGTTCTTTCGTTATTCCGTTTCAAAATAAAAACCAAATAACCAAACAAGCTTTGGTTATTTGGTTTTTTCGTTTTAAAACGAAATTACAAAAACGGTTTTTAAACGGTTTTTTCATTATTTCGTTTTTAAAACGAAATTAGAAAAACAGAAATTGCAAATATAAAAAAAGGGTGCGATTTGGTTTTTGCGTAAGTACAGTTGTTGTTTTAATTTGTAGCGATACCGGAAATGACGTACCGGAAGTCGCCAAAGAATAACAGCGGAGAAGAAAGACGGCATAAAAACAAACCATTCCTAAATAATAGGCAATGGCTGCACTTGAACCGTTTTCTGAATTGATTATCGAACTGTTTGAGAGAGGAAAACCACACTCTGAAATCAGTAATGTTTTGCGTCGCCATGGAGCTCCACATTACTCGGTAATGAGTGTCAGAAGGTTTTGTAAGGAGCACAACTTGTAAAGACACAACAACGTGTTGGACGCTGATTTGGAACGTGCTGTACTTTCTTCAGTTTACCAAGTATGTATCAAAGTTTATGGACAATATACTGCGATAAAATGAGCGAAACTTGTAAATACAAGCTAGCTGACGTTAGCTTTCTCTAGGAATTGTGTGTAAACATGGTGCGTTACAGTAATGGACCAGCAGGGGTCCTCTTGCAGGCCAAAAAATATATAAAATAATGAGAGAGGCATAATTATTAGACATTTACATTTATCTCGTACCTATTACCTTCACGTACCTATAATACATCCAGAATAAATATGTCATAGTTTTAATTTAGATTTTGGGGTAAACAGCAATTCAAAGTACTTCAAAATGCTAATTTCAGTTTGCTTATCTATAACTTCTATTGAAAATGTTGATTGATTAAACAAAAGTGTGTGTGTATATATGCTTACACACATACATACACACACACACACACACACATATATATGACCTCTATTCAAAATTCATATTTCATGTCCAGTGTTACAAAGAAGAAGTTAATATTTATTTGTTTGATGGCTGTTACTATTTTTTCCTGAAAAGGTGTTTATATATACAGTATATATATATACAGTATATATATATATATATATATATATATATATATATACATTCTCGATCGTAAGCACCTTTTCAGGAAAAAATAGTAACAGCCATCAAACAAATAAATATTAACTTCTTCTTTGTAACACTGAACATGAAATATGAATTTTGAATAGAGGTCATAGAAAAGCAAACTGAAAGAGGCATTTTGAGGCACTTTGACTTGCTCTTTTATACAAAATCTAAAACTGTGACATATTTATTCTTGATATATTATAGGTATGTGAAAGTAATAAGTATGGCATAATTGTATATTGTTTATAAATATGAATCTCATTTTCTCATTGTTTTTTGACTGCAGGGGCACTTTCTGTTTCTCTTATTGTAATGCACCATGTATGAGCCACACAAATCTTTAAGAGAGAACTAATGTTGACTGGTTTGACCGCAGTACATCAGATAACATTTTACATTTGTGTGTGTGTTAGACAGGACCATCCTACGGATGGAAATTTATGACGGGATACTTTTCATCTATTGGGATACATGCTGGAGAAACCGGTCGGTAAGAGAGGTGCACCAGCCTTACCATCAGTTGTGACAACATGTGAGTGAATCTGGCAATTATATATTAAACAGTGTAACAACTCAAACACTGCTTTTTATAATGGATTTAAAAAAACATGTATCCACTTCACAGGAACAAACTCACCCAAACCCCACTGAACATAAGTGGATCTGCAGTGGAGGTGGTCTCCACCTACAAATACTTGGGTGTACACCTGAATGATAACCTCAGCTGGAGCAACAACACCACCAGCCTGATCAAGAAAGGTCATCAGAGACTCTACTTCCTCAGACGGCTGAGACGAGCTGGTCTGAGCAGCCCAGTCCTCACCTCCTTCTACAGGTGTGCAGTGGAGAGCATCCTGTGCTCCAGCATCAATGTGTGGCATGGAGGCTGCACAGTTGCAGAGAGGAAAGCTCTACAGAGAGTGGTGAAGGCTGCACAGAAGTCTGTTGGAGTCAGTCTCCCCACCATCACAGACATTTACACCTCCAGATGCAGGAAAAGAGCCACCTGCATCATGAAAGACCCCACTCACCCAGCACACTCACTCTTTGCCCCACTCCCCTCAGGACGGAGGTTGAGGAGCATCAAATGTAGAACCACTAGACTGAGGAACAGCTTCTACCCTGAGGCTGTTAGACTCATGAATAAATAACCAGAACAATCACTGTGAAATATCACATCATGCTGATGCTGATCTGGTTCATGTTGCTATGTTCATTGTGCACATCTGCTCACACAGCTGCTGTTTGAAGTAATGTTTTTCTATGATATTAGTGCTGCGTGTATTTTTAGTTGATGTTTTTCTTAGTTCATATCTTAGATGTTATTACTGTTCTTCTTTTACATTTTGGATGTAACTGGGACCCTGTGTACATAATCTCGTTTCATCACATGTACCACATGTGGTGCAAATGACAAAGATTATCTGACTCTGACTTTGTTATTTCTAAAATCATTTTTTCTCTCAAATAATGGAAAAAACAGACATTAACTAACAAAAATAGCAGCTAGAAAAAAAAATTCTCCAGTCATTTTTAATTTTGAACGAGATTTAGCCTACCAGAAAGCCTACACTTATCTTTGCAGGAAGTTTTCTTGTCCTGCTATCAGCTGCTTCCATCCTTTAATATTAGTAATAAAAATTATAAATATATATGATGTGTTGGTGGCTGACTGATAATTTGTATTATTATTAAAATTTGTATTTGGCAGGTTACATGACCAAATCTAGATTCTGTCAGCGATAAAAAATTAAAAAAAGCTGTAGGTTATAACACCCCACACAAGACCAGGTTTATTTTGTTAGTGGAGGGTTTATATTTATTTATTTATCACCAGGAGTATTAAAATGAGTTATAACCGTGACAAGATAGTGTGGACTCGTTTCACAGAGAGATGCGCCTTGAAGACGGTCGGATCCGCCTCTCGGGTGCCGTGCGCGCTCCCGACACAGGGGGAACAGATTCTCAGCTGCGTGAAGCCGACACCCCACACACGTCAAAAATTAAAGCAAATAGTATGAATGGTTAGTGCTCCATTAGTGCTGGTTTGACGTGGGTGGTGGAGTGTCAGCTTCACGCAGCTCAGATTCTCACGGGAGAACAGAAATTCGCACAGCACCGGGAGTTTATTTCCGGTTCCGCCATAAGCTCCCGTGTTCAATTAACAAAATAAAAGCTCGTCTTTGGTTTAACCAAAAACCAAAACGTTCTCCTTTTTTTATTTTTGGCAATTCCGTTTTTCTAATTTCGTTTTAAAAACGAAATAACGAAAAAACCGTTTAAAAACCGTTTTTGTAATTTCGTTTTAAAACGAAAAAATGGAATAACCAAAGCTTGTTTGGTTATTTGGTTTTTATTTTGAAACGGAATAACGAAAGAACGAACCATACACGGATTCATCAGGGCTTTAATCAGCTCCAAGGCTTGTTGACAATACAGTTTTTTCATAAAGAGCTGAACTTTTTGAGTGATGGATGTTTCGTAGCGGTAGCGAGGATCAGTAACTTTAAAGCCTGCGCATGTAACAACATTCAGACTTAGGGCCAGTTTACACGGCGCGTATTTTGAGTGTAACCGCTACTTTCTCTTTGCGACTTTGCTTATCGCCTACACGACGCTGCTGGCCCCCCTCGATGACACCGATACTTTTCTGACCCTGCTCTCAAGGTGGAAGTTTTTCGCTGACCCCCCGTTGATAATGTAAACATCTCCCGTGGAGCTTTTGTTTGAACACATGCACGCAGCACGCACGCGCAGACAGCCGGCATTTTAACAATGGCGGTGGACTGGACAGTGGACACACGCACCACTTTCTGAACTATAGCTGATGGAATATATTTTGATTCTCATATTTAATTATTCTACACCTTACCTGCATCTGTGTTGGAAGAGAGCAGCTGCCTGGATCCAGTTGTCTGTTAACGAGGCAGTCGGACATTTCACGTGTCACGCTGCACTATAACATACTAAATGTGCTATATATTAACAGTTTAACAATAATAAACAGTATTTATGTTAGCGTGGGAGATATTTACATTTATCTGAGCTAAATGAAGCTATCTGGACTCGTTACGTCATGCCTAACATGCTGCATGTTGAAAATGAAGACACCAGGTTGATTTTTAATTTATTTATTTATTCAACACCACAAACTCATGTCACAAACACTGAGAATTAAATTGAACACTTTTAAAAACACGTTAACCGAACTTTAATGAACTGGACTCTGTTGTTCATCCTGGTGGACACTGGACCCACATCCGAACCGCCGGTCCGCTTCGTGGAACAGCTTCGACCTCGCAGGAAAAAAATAAAAATAAAACCTCAGTTGGTTGTTCTGTGATCGAACTAAACACAAGGAAACATTATTAAGAACATTGTTTACCTTGTAGCGCTGCTGTAAATCAGCTGATTCTCACGGACTAAAGTCAGACATGTTGACTCGGTTCTGGTTCTGCTCAGCAACTGGTGTGCAGATGAAGCGGTCCACTTGGTGTCAGATCTGTTGACTCTTATCCAAATTCCAGCTTTAACTTGTTGTTAACTTGTTGACAACAACTTGTAGTAGCTGAACTTTTAGCCAGAGAGGAAAACAGGCTGCCTCGTCTGCTCTGTTTACATCAGGCAGCAGTGGTACGCATGCGCAGTAGTGAAGGTTCCAAAGATCACAGCGCCATCTACAGGCCCAGCATGGTAACTACAGTAAATTCATGAGTACGGGGGGTGAGGGGGGAGAGAGTCGTATCCACAGAATTCGCCCATGTCAACGCAAAACTTTCAACCTAATTAACATACCCAAAAGTTGCGTTTCCCCCACACAGTGTCCGTGTAAACAGGGCCTTAGATTCAGAACTCATACAGTTTGTGTTATTGCTCTGGACCGATCTAATTTACCTGAAGAAGTAGTTTAAATGCAGCTGCTGTGTTGTTAGCGCACTTTGTAACAGCTGCGGTTTCTTCGTTCACATTCCGATGACGTAGTTTCAAGCGCGTTCACGTTAGACGTGTTGTCTGCTGCAGAGTCGTCCACACACACAGCTTTGAATGTGCGCTCGTCTTAACAAGAAAGCCATAACGTTCCCAAACAGGAGACCGGAGCGAGCAGCTAATGGCTAATAATGCTGCGCGTGCTGCGCGATAATAGCTCCGTGCTGAAACGCGCCCAGGAAATTTTGTTCCGCGGCGCATATATTAACGTTCAATGAGTGAAAAAAATAACCGAAACGGTACGTAGGTGGACCGAACCGAACGTGCTGTACCGAAACGGTTCGGTACACCCACTACAACCGTTACATGCCTAAAGATAACTCATAAACCACACCGCAGATTTTTAAATCCAGCTGATTTGAACATTTCGTTAGTTCGGTTAAGCTCAGGAGCCCGTTTGCTATAAAGTCAGCTAAGAAATATATATATTTTTAAGCGTTTATTTAGCTAAATTTAATAATAATAATAATAATGAATTCAATTTATAACGCGCTTTTCATCAGTGAAAATCTCAAAGCGCTACACACATTGAATGCTACACACATTCATACACCGGTAGCGGCAGACTACCATGCAAGGTGCTTTCCAGTCCTACCGGGAGCAACTCGGGGTTAAGTGTCTTGCCCAAGGACACAACAACACATGGTGTGGGGAACCGGGATTCGAACCGCCAACCTTCCGATCAGGGGACGACTGCCATTACCACTACGCCACGGCCAATTTAAAGAAAGAAAGCGCCCCAGCCACCTGCATAAAAATTGGCGAACTACTTTTTTTAATCCAGCTGATTTGAACATTTCGTTAGTTCAGGAGCCCGTTTGCTATAAAGTCAGCTAAGAAATATATTTTTTCTCGCAAAGAAATAATTGTTTTTACCATGTTAATCTTGTGAAGATGCATATTCGTAAGTCCGGGACCTCGTAAGTAAGAGCGCTCGTAAGTCGGGGACTACCTGTATATGTAATGTATCATTTCCAACAGGAATATTTCCAGATAATATGAAAGTAGCTAAGGTAGTTCCTCTTTTTAAAAATTATGATAAATGTGTGTTCAACAATTATAGACCTATATCCTTGTTACCACAGTTTTCAAAAATTCTTGAAAAACTATTTGTGAACAGACTAGATCAATTTATAGATAAACAAAATATTCTAAGCAACAGTCAGTATGGGTTCGGAGCAAAAAAACTCTACATCAATGGCTCTCATGGAACTAATGGAACAAATAACTACTGCTGTCGATCAAAAACAATATTGTGTCAGTATATTTGTCGATTTAAAAAAAGCATTTATACTATTGATCACACCATTCTCCTTGAAAATTTGAAAAAATATGGTATTAGAGGACCAGCATTACAGTGGGTATCTAGCTATTTGAAAGATAGGAAACAGTTTGTACAAATAAATGATGTAAGATCTGACCTCTGTAATATCACATGTGGAGTTCCCCAAGGCTCTGTACTTGGACCAAAGCTATTTATTTTATATGTGAATGACTTGGTAAATGTGTCAGGACTCCTTAAATGTGTACTTTTTGCTGATGATACCACATTTTTCTGTTTAGGTGAAGATATAGAACAAATGTTGGAATTGATAAAGACAGAATTTGTCAAAATACAAACTTGGTTTAAAATCAATAAATTATCATTAAATCTAGAAAAAACTAATTACATGATATTCAGTAATAAAAAGAAAACTGTTGATGTTCCACTCAAAATTGAGGGTGTTGAGATTTGTAGAGTGAGTGAGGTGAAGTTTTTGGGTGTTATTATTGATGACAAACTGACATGGAAACAACACATAAATTCTGTAAGAATAAAAATAGCTAAATCGATTGCAGTACTGTACAAAGTCAGAGACCTATTGAATGATAAAGCTCTGTATTTGTTGTATAACACAATCATTGTTCCACACTTAATCTATTGTATTGATGTTTGGGGGAAAGCGTGTAAAACAATCACAAAGCCTATTTTTGTATTACAGAAAAGAGCTGTAAGAATTATCACTAGAAAACATTACGTCATCCATCAAGTACATTATTTTATCAACTAAAGTTATTGAAGTTCCATGATTTGGTAGACTATAATATTTTATCAGTTATGTATAGGGCTCAAAATAATGCATTACCTTTAAATATCCAAATGCATTTTGTTAAAAGACAAAGTTGTTATAATCTTAAGGGGACAGAGATGTTTGTAAAACCACAATTCAGAACTAGTTTGAAGGGACGTTCTACCTCAATCCAGGGAATTAGATTATGGAATGGCTTGGAGAATGTAGTTAAAAATGCCAAGTCAATGTTTACATTTAAGAAAATGATCAAAACGAATGTGTTAAAAAATATATATATGAAATAGCGTAATGTGTATTGTATTAGTTAGAAAATTAGAAAGAGTTAGTCATTTTGTACTGTTGGTGGAAGATTATTATTGTTTAATCTGATTGTTTGAAAAAAGGGGCAGATATAATAAGATGTATTCTTCTTTCTGCTACCTTTCATTTTTTTATATTTTGTACGTCATCATTTATGGGATTGTCTTGTATTGTGTTTCTTTTGTTTAAAAAAATGAACAAATTTAATAAACATAAACAAAACCCCACCCCCCTCATTTGAACATAACATAAAAAGTGCATAAAATGAAAAATGGGTTTAAAAAATAAAAGCCTCTGAAATATGTAAAGTAGTTTTACAAAATAAGTGTCACAAAATTAAACTCCATTATTAAATAAATAAATCTTGAAATAAATAAAAATAAATCCTGAATTAAAAAGTAAATCATGGGGGAAAAAACTAAACGTGTATTTATTTTTATATTAATAACTTTTGAATAACACTATTTATTTATTTAATTTTGAATGAAATGGCTCTCTATAACTTACAGCTGTAATGTTGGAGTTATTCATGTCTGTGTTTATTAAATATGTAATGAATAAAATCTAAATCACAGTCAGGTGTTTAACATGAATTTGTATACCTTTAGACCGCGGACTTCATCGTTCACTTCGTGATATGCCTTCAACGCTCTGGCTGTCGTTTCTGAAACAAAGCGCCACACAGTGAGCACAACATGTTTTCAGTGAATTCATGTCGAGCTCAAATGGTCTCTGCTTCACTCACCGCCGTCACAGGCCTCATTACGGTTCTCAAACACATCTTGAAGCCTCGCAGTTTCACTTTCCAAAGTTACCGCCGTCTTTCTCAGTTTGGAGAAAAACTCTCTTGTCGCGTCCATTCTGACACCAAAATATAAAAACTATTGAAACAATTTAAGCCAAATACACACCTTTATACAGACGAGCCCTCTATTTATCTGCTCTCGTTACGCGCATAGACGTAAACAATTTACGTATTTATGTCCTTTCGTAGGAACAAACAATTCATGTTAGTTTTAGCGCCATTTTGCTGTTCCGCCTTGGCCGGAACTGACATCACATAAACAGATCCCGCTTTGACCGCCGTAGTTCCGCCATCTTGGAACGGTCGCTCGCTCCATAGATATTAAACACTAGATACCCCATGGAATGCTCTCGCCGTAAGGACAACGAGCCGACGAGAATTCAAGCGGCCATCTTGGGGGTGGCCACCGCTCTACTCAGCCTTATGTATTTTTGACAGGCACAATAAAGTATCAGCGCATTTAAAGCTATAGTATGTAAGATTGTAATGTAGTCTAACTTTTCAAACAATATATTTTTAACATATTTCTTCACTCAGTCACTATCTACTGACAAACTGATGTTAGACAAAGTAATCTCTGAAAAAATCTATTGTCCCCTTGCTTCTCTATCAGCATTTATAAAAACACTGAAAACACAAGAGTGACCAGGACACTGACAGCCAATAAAAACAGAGTTGTTTGTCACGCCCCAACCCACGCCCCCACCTGTCCCAGCCGCAGCTCGTTCTCATTCAAAGGATTGCAAAGCGATGCAGGACTGTTTTTTATGTGACACAAAATGTATTAAATATCCCTTCTTTATCCCAGAGCTGGACTTTTATTTAGTTTTTTTGCCAAAAGCCAAGTGATCGCTTCATCCTGCACTGACAGGAATGAGGAAATGGATTTGTCACGAGTCACGAGCGAATTAAAACATGTCCAACGTTGCTTTGTGAACCTCTGATGATTTCTGCTGGATTTTGTGTTGTAGGATGAGTGATTCGTGGTTTTATTAAATTTTTAAAACAGTTATATTATCATATAAACACAGAATATCGCAGCGCAGAGACAGGAGGAGGTGGAGCATTCCAGACATTCCAGACCAGCGCAGCGACATGAGGAAGTCACGAGCGAATTAAATCATGTCCAAACGTTGCTTCGTGAACCTCTGCTGGTGTCTGCAGGATTTTGTGTTGTAGGATGAGTGATTCGTGGTTTTATTAAATTTTTTTAACAGTTATATTATCATATAAACACAGAATATCGCAGCGCAGAGAGACTGGAGGAGGTGGAGCATTCCAGACCAGCGCTGACATGAGGAAGTCACGAGCGAATTAAATCATGTCCAAACGTTGCTTCGTGAACCTCTGATGATTTCTGCTGGATTTTGTGTTGTAGGACTAGCGCTCCATGGTTTTATTTTATCTTATTAGAAGGTTTTATTAACATAAACACAGAATATCGCAGCGGTTCTGAGCAGATAGCAGCAGGGGGCGGAGCAGATCCCAAGTTCACCAGAGACCGGACTGTGCCATATATGGCTCTGAGGGGAGGGAGCAGAATGCTTTTCTGCGCTGAAAATATTTCTAAGTCCCAGAGAGTCCCAGAGTGTTCAAATATCGCAGACCCCAGCTTTAATCAAGCATAACACGCTGAATAGTAATCCCATTGTCACTTATTTACATTTTAGGCATACAGCAAATAAAACTGCATGTATAGAAACGTATAGTTTAGCATATTTAAATAATTTTGGTGGAATACAATATGTATGTTTAGCAAGACACAACCAAAGATGCAATTTATTCACACACACATTATGTATACATATTCAGATACTGTAATTATATATATATATATATATATATATATATATATATATATATATATATATATATATATATATATATATATATATATATATATATTTTTTTTTTTTCTTCTTTCGGCTTTATTCCCTGCGTTAGGGGTCGCCACAGCGAACTGGTCGCATGAAGATTTGGCAGTTGTTTTTACGCCGGATGCCCTTCCTGACACAACCACAGACCACCGAGCAACCACAGCCCTCTGTGTGGAGCAGAGAGCTGATATCTAGGGTTCCCGGGGGAGCAGATGGTGGGGGTTAAGGGCCTTGCTCAAGGGCCCAGAGTGGGGCAGATGAGGGTGGAGACAAGTGTGACCGCTTCACTTATCCCACCCACATCTTTGATGTTGTCGGTACCGGGGCTTGAACCGGCGACCTTCCGATCACAAGCGCACCTTCTTAACCTCTGCGCCACCACTCCCCCTTAGGGGTCGCCACAGCGAACTGGTCGCATGAAAGATTTGGCAGTTGTTTTTACGCCGGATGCCCTTCCTGACACAACCACAGACCATCGAGCAACCACAGCCCTCTGTGTGGAGCAGAGAGCTGAATATATATATATATATATATATATATTAGGGGTGTAACGGTACGCTAAAATCACATTTCGGTTCGGTTCAACTACAAGGAGAGCTCGGTTCGGTTTATTTTCGGTTTTTTTCGGTACAAATTTTTTTTTTTTACAAAATAAAGACTTACAAAATGTTTATTTTGAAAATGTGCCAAAAATATGTTTGTATTGTATTGTAGTAATAAATAAAAGTGACCCATTTGGATGACCAACAACACCACCAGCCTGATCAAGAAAGGTCATCAAAGACTCTACTTCCTCAGACGACTGAGACGTGCTGGTCTGAGCAGCCCAGTTCTCACCTCGTTCTACAGGTGTGCAGTGGAGAGCGTCCTGTGCTCCAGCATCAACGTGTGGCATGGAGGCTGCACAGTTGCAGAGAGGAAAGCTCTACAGAGAGTGGTGAAGGCTGCACAGAGGTCTGTCGGAGTCAGTCTCCCCACCATCACAGACATTTACACCTCCAGATGCAGGAAAAGAGCCACCTGCATCATGAAAGACCTCACTCACCCAGCACACACACTCTTTGCCCCACTCCCCTCAGGACGGAGGTTGAGGAGCATCAAATGTAGAACCACTAGACTGAGGAACAGCTTCTACCCTGAGGCTGTTAGACTCATGAATGAATAAATAAAAATAAAATAAAAATAAACACTGCAAAATATCACATCATGCTGATGCTGATCTGTTTTCTTGTTGCTGTGTTCATCTGTGACCATCTGCTCATACAGACTCATGTTCGTGCTGCTGTTTATAATGATGTTTTTCCACTATATTAGGGCTTAGTGTATTACTAGTTGATGTTTTTCTTAGTTAATTCTAGATGTTATTACTGTTTTTCTCTTGCATTTGTTGTTGGATGTAACTGGGACCCCGTGTACATAATCTCGTTTTCATCACATGTACCACATGCGGTGCAAATGACAATAAAGACTCTCTGACTCTGATTTTAAATAAACAGCACTCTACAATAAATAAACTATACTAACAATAATAAAAATCTTAATAAATACAATAACAGTCAGAACAATAAGCAGCAACAGACTGTTTACAATCTAACTAATCAAGTTTTTGTCCAGTAGCAGCAGTGTGGCTGTATTTGTCCTCATTACTGTACTCACAACTTCTTCTTGGTGGGACAGGTGGGACTGTGGGAACAGTTCAGAGTTCAGTTCAGTCATCACTTAGCTGCAGGTGGATTTACCTCTGTCACAGACTGGAAATAAAAAACAAAAGAGATTAAAAAAAACAAGTTAATAAGATTATGATTTAAAAAAAAAAGATTATTTAGATAATAATAAAACAATACCTCTTGAACAATTGAATCTCTCACTCTTCATCATCATGGCAGGGCTTTAATCTGGTCCAGGGCTTGTTGTTGACAACATCAGTTAGTTTTTTCATAAAGAGCTGAACTTTTTGAAGTGTTGACGTGATGAATGTCTCATAGCGACGCTCAGTAACTTTAAACCCTGCGCATATAACAACGTTCAGACTTAGATTCGAGATTTAAAAACTCATACAGCTTGTGTTATTGCTCTGGACCGCTGTGATTACCTGATGAAGGAGTTTTAATGCAGCTCTTTGTTCACGTTCGGATGAAGTAGTTTTAATACAGCTCTTCATTCACGTTCGGATGACAGTTTCCAGCGCGTTCACGTGACGTGTTGCTGCTGCGTCACGCACTCAGCTGCTGCAGAGTCTTCATGAAACAAAGTCCACACAAGCTGCGCGTGCGCTCATCTTTTGAAGAAAGCTATAACGTTCAAAAACAGGAGACCGCACGAGATGCTAACGGCTAAATGCTGCGCGTGCCACGCGAAAATAGGTCCGTGCTGAAACGCGCCCAGGAAATTTTGTTCCGCGGTGCATATATTCCCCTGTTAAGAACGTTTAATGAGTGAAAAAATAACCGAAACGGTACGCAGGTGGACCGAACCGAACGTGGTGTACCGGAACGGTTCGGTAAACCCATTACAACCGTTACATGCCTAATATATATATATATATATATATATATATATATATATATATATATATATATATATATATATATATATATATATATATATATATATATATATATATATATATATATATATATATATATATATATATATATATATATGTAACCTCATCAAATGGTGAATTCGTTCAGAATAATTCAGGTCTGCGTTGTGTTATTAAGGACCAGGAGACAGGATGAGGTGAAACGTTGTTTATCTGTACAGAACAGAATATGGACTGATCATAAATCAGGTTCATCACAGCGGGTACAGCACCTTATGAGGAAAATCATTTCATGTCAGCATCAAGCTAACATAATATTTTACTGGAGCGTTTAACTCAGTGGACCTACCTCATGCCCATCTCGTATGAACTGGCAATGAGATGTCTGTGTTCACAATATTTATAACTGCCAATCAGCCAGAGGGGGCGCTGTTTCACCCATTACACATGAACCTAAACTTGGAAGTAATGACAAGTGGAATTATATTCAATATTAACTATGTTACACTCCCTCCTGCTGAATTCCACTTGCCCCATTACAACAACCAAAACAAAACAACCAAATGAAAGCAAGTAAGAGGAAAAAAAAAACAGTACAGGCACATAAATGGAATAAGACCACTATTCAATTGCACAGGAAACCAATATACAACCACCGTTTCCAAAATCGCTTGTGAGGTACAATCACATCAAATTCACAGTTACAAACACCCAGTCACTAGACTATCCTGAGAGGATCAGTATGAGAAAAGGTTGGCCAAACCCCATCTACATACATAAGGGAAAAAAAATATGCCCATTTACATATTTTGTTAATGTGTAACTGCAAACTCACCTCCCAAATAGCAAAACAAACATGAAATATGAAAATTGTTACAACACCTCTAGGTCAAAGTTGAAACAAATTAAACTGTAGTTTTTTTTTCATATACAAGAACTTATCAGACTAATGCTGTTCTTTGGTGCATCATTTCAATAAATCTGGTCACTGGTCTCAACAACCGTCCAGCTCTAGATCTACGGTCAGTCGCACCATCAACTACTGTCACTGTAGTAGTTACTGTAGCAGGTATGTCAGTGAGAGTGTCAGTAACAGGAGCCGGAAATGTCTCTGGGCAAGCCGTCAGGACTGCTGAGCAACCAGAGTCTGCTGAACTGCTGTCCGTCAACGCAGGTCCTGTGGCTCCTTCCAGCACGGTGCCCTCCACCTGCTCAGCATCCTCCACATCTGTCTCACTGCCTGCTCCCAAAGGTAGGTCAGATACCCACGCTCTTGTTCTAAACTCTGCTGAGTCAGAAATAGCATCACTGATGGCTGACCTCCCAGCACTTGGGTCAAGTGAACTTGATGTTTGAGATAGTACAGCCTCCTCCTGGTCATCATGGTTGTCCTCAGGTAGAGGCAGAAAGTTTACTGGCATTATCAGATTGCGGTGGACCACTTTTACTTGGCCTGTAGTGGGATTCTGGATCCTGAAAGTGTGGTTCTCATCATCTTTTCCAATCACCACATACACCGTGCTATCCCAGCGGTCAGCAAGCTTCCTTTTTCCAGGTCCTCCTTTGTTGGCCAGCAGCACTCTGTCGTTCACTTCCACAAGTACACCACGTACTCTCCGGTTGTATAGCTCAGTGTGACGCTGGAGCTGTTTAGTTGCCGTTGACTGGGCTACAGCCATAGCTTCTCTCATGTCCTTTCGTAGTGACTCCACGTAGCGATCATAGTCCACCACCTCCGGATCACTGAGCACTGAACCAAAGATGACGTCCACCGGAAGACGTGGCACCCTTCCAAACATGAGCAGGAACGGAGCATATCCTGTCGTCTCATGCACGGTACAATTGTAGGCAAATGTCAGAGATTTCAGGGCCTCAGGCCAACGATGTTTAGCTCTTGGTGGCAATGCTCGAATCATGTTGCCTAGAGTCCGGTTCATTCTCTCACATGAGCCATTACCCATAGGGTGATAAGGTGTAGTGTGGGACTTTTGCACGCCTGCCACATTCAGTAACTCTGCAATAAGCAAACTCTCAAAAGTGGCCCCCTGATCGGAATGTAGTCGCTTGGGAAACCCATAGATGCTGAAATAATTGTTCCACAGCTGGTGTGCGACTGCTTTAGCTGACTGATTGGGGCACAAGAAAGCGTGTGCCATCTTTGTGAAGTGGTCAGTAGCTACTAACACATCCAGTGAACTGTTTGAAGAATCCTCAGCAGTCCAGAAATCAATACTGACAAGTTCAAGAGGTTCAGAGGTCCTTATGTTTTTCAAAGGAGCTCTGGCTTCTGGCTCTGGCGACTTGCTGACAACACATCGTCTGCAGTGTTGTACATACTCAGTAACATCACGCACTAGGCCAATCCAATAAAATCTCTGTCTCGTCAAGTACAGGGTCCGTTGCTGACCCTGATGACCAGCCTCATCGTGAACACCTTGTAACACCTTCTGGCGCAGTGAGCGTGGGACCACAAAAAGGTAGGACTTTTTCTTTGTGACAGGGTTTTTAGCTACCCGTTGCAGGACTCCATCTCTCAATACAAGCTTTTCCCAGCCTTTCAAAAGCTTGAGGACTTCTGATGACTCCTTGACACGTTCCCTTCTGGAAGGTCTCCACTTTCTCTCTACAAAGAACATCACCCTACTTAGAACTGGGTCATTTCTCTGTTTCTCCTGCAACACTTCAAGTGAGAGCACCTCAGAGTTGACCTGTGGGGTTGTTAGAACAGTCTGTGAGAACTGTGGCAGGAGAAGAGCATGCGGGTACACCACAGGACCACTCTCACTGCATCCCTGGAGCACAGCAGCAACCTCCAATGATGATACTGCTCCTGTCTTAACAACCGCCACACCCTGAGATATCTGTTGGTCACACTCAGCTACTTCAGGTGGGTTAGCTGACCAGCGAAACACCTCCTGGACTCCATTAGCACCAACCACTGCAGCCTCTGCCAGCAGCTTGTCATAAGGCACTCTCGTCAAACGGTGAGGCATACTAGGCTGTACGAAGGGCTCTCTGCTAAGGGCGTCAGCCACCACATTCTTTGATCCAGGAATGTACTTGATGTTGAACTGGAATGGCGCCAACTTAGCGATCCACCTCTGCTCACACGCGTCCAGCCGAGCCTTGGACAGGATGTAGGTTAGCGGATTATTGTCCGTCCACACGGTGAATTGATGGCCTCTCAACCAATGATGGAACTTGTCACACACTGCCCATTTTAATGCGAAAAATTCTAGTCGGTGTGCAGGATATTTGGATTGGGCATAACTCAACGATTTACTTGCAAAAGCAATTGGTCTGGCCGTTGAACCACCTGCAGGCACTTGTGATAGGACTGCGCCAAGTCCGTCGGTAGAGGCATCCACAGACAGGAGAAAGGGCTCACTGAAGTTTGGGTGGGCCAGCACCACACAATCTAGCAAAGCTTGCTTCAGTTGATGAAAAGCGTGCTGACAATCTGTCGTCCAATCCTCAGCACGGAGCTGTTTGCGAATTTGGCGGCGTTTTCTCCCACTTCCACGTGGACCTTTAGAGCATGAGATTAGCCGAAACAACGGTTTGGCTATGGCAGAACACCCTTCAATAAACTGCTGGTAGTAGACTACCATGCCAAGAAAGGAACGGATCTTCTTCTGGGAGGGAATATTTGTGCCAATTTCCATAAGGTCAGACTCGGTGATGGTGGTGATAGCAGTCACTTTATCAGGGTCAGACTGGATCCCATCTATGCTGATGATATGACCAAGAAACTTCACTGACCTCCTCAGAAAGTGACATTTCTTTGGGGCGAGCTTTAGGTTATGGTTCTGGAGTCTCTGGAAGACCATGTGCAGACGCTCCAGCGCTAGGTCTTCTGTTGGAGCAAACACCAGGACATCATCCAGATAGCACAACAAGCTCATGAAGTTCTGGTCACCGAAGATGTTTAGCATCATTCTCATGAATGTGGCGGGACTATTACAGAGTCCTTGAGGCATCCGATTATACTCATACAATCCAAAAGGCGATGAAAAGGCAGTGTACTTTCGGTCAGCTTCATGCACTTCCACATTGTAATAGCCAGAGGTCAAATCCATGGTTGAGAAAAAGGCATTGCCCCCCAGGGCTGCTAGAGCATCAGCTGGATGAGGGAGTGGGTGAGCATCCTTGACAGTGCGTGCATTGATCCATCGGAAATCATTACAGATACGTAGGTCACCCGACTTCTTCCACACGATCACTAATGGAGATGCAAACTCACTGCTAGACTTTCGTATGATGTCACGCTCTTCCATCTCATCCAATGCCTCTCTCAATTTTTCATACTGGGTTGGTGGTATGCGCCTACATGGCAATCGAAATGGTTTCTCATCCATGACTCTGATGCGATGTAGGAAACCAGTGGCTTTACCACAATCCATCTTGTCCCTTGAAAAGATTGATTGGTATTGAACAATGAGCTCAGCCAGTTTAGCCTTATATTCAGGGGCAACGTCACATGACTCAATGTCCACATCCGACAGCCCCAGTCCTCTTAGCCTTGCCTGAGGGGTGTCAACTGTGCACGGTGCCACAAGGTGAGGATGATCTGGTAAAGTCGAGTCCTCTGAGACGAGGCTGTGTTTTGTACTGTTGTCCAACGGTACTTGAACTTGTTGTTGGATGTCGAGTTGGGAACCAGCAAACATCTCCACTGAATCACAAGTACTCACATCCGCCAACTTAGTATTACGTCTCAAAGTAACCAGCTTGTCTGATGGATTAATGACCTTTAATGGGAGCCACCCATCTGCTCTCAGGATTGACACCGACCTCCCCACCAAGACTGTTCTCGGTTTAGATCTGGCGGTTGTTGGCTCCACGACAACAGTACATCCAGCCAACAGATTATTCACCTGTGGCAACTTGCCCCAAATCAGATGCTCTGTCATGGGTTCAAGAGTAACAGCTCGCTTGATTTTGATAGTTCCAACTGCATAATGGGCGTCTGAATCGGCAGCTTCCACCCTTGCCAACAAATGTAGCAGTTTCTGCTCTGCATCACTACTGTCACAGAGTGCTGTGGGGCCTTGGTCCTGGATGTCTTGCTTCAGCTTAAACCTGTTAATAATGTATTTCAACAGGTTACTGCCAACAATCAGTTCTTCATTCTGGTTCTCAACGATCAATGTTGGGACAATCACTTTGTAATCATAAAGATCCATCTCCAGATCGCACATGCCAGAAGGTAATGTCCTGGACCCCCCACATCCAATCAACACAGTGGCTGTCGGCTCAAGGGCGGGGCTTCTTAAAACATCCTGCTGTAACAGCTGAGGTATTACTTTAGAGCTCAGTGTGCACGCCATCGACCCGCTATCCAGCAAAGCTCTGACCGTAACCACTCCTCCCAGTGTCACATTTTCATAAAACAAGTTGTCATGTTGTTTGAGTCTCTGAATGTTTTGGATTATCGGTGTATATCCCATTTTTCTCACTTCACATGCACTTTGACATATAGACTCCATGTCATTTTCAACATTTGCAACAGGGGGATCACTTTTAGGCCCAACACTTGTCCCCACCACATGCAGGCCAGTCAGTTTTCCTGAGGCTGCACCACCTGCTTATCGCTCCCAGGCTTCCTCACCACAGTCCCTGGACACTCTGCTCGGATGTGGTCAGGTGCAAAACAGCTGAAGCACAGATGGTTGGACCTGCAGTGGTACTGAGTAGTGTGTCCACCATCGTTGCACACAGCACAAGGTAAGGCAGGCTTTACTTTCGTCGGCTGGTCCCTCTGGGTGTGTACATTGAACCTTCTTTGAAAATTGTGCTGTTGTGGCTGCTGCTCCAGCACACGTTCAAGTAGAGCGATGACCCGGTCCAGGCGGTCTGGCGAGCTCTCAGCTGTCTTCCCAATAGCAGCAGCTGGAGGTAGTACTTCAGTACGGAGTGTCGCACTCTGCACAGACGAGGTGACTTCCTGGTGCTGGGAAGACAGGATGCTTGACATTTTGTGTTTGGTTAGTCGCTTGCGATTTCTGCAATTCTCAACAAGCTTCTCGTGAATTTCAGCCACTGTCCAATCTTTCAGCTGCTTACATTTGAATATGAGCGACAGTTCAGGATCAGGGCAGTTCTGGATAAACATGGCAGCTAGATCACCAGACAGAGAGTCAAAAGCCTTATTTTGTCTCTTTAAAGAGTCCTCTGTCATGTCCAAAGCTTTGTTAAGTCTCAGCCAATAGTCAAAGGGATGTTCGTCAGGGTGGGGCACCGTAGCATAAAAGTCTGCTAAGGGCAAGCTAGAGGACATAGTATCACTGAAGTGCTGCTTCAGTATCTCAAAAATGGGCTCAGGTCCTGTAGTCAGATTTAAAACTGGCTTACTGCGTATGCCAACTTTAACTACTTCATGTGCCCTCCCCACCAGCTTAGACATCACCTCATCAGCCTGTTCAGCCACAGGGATGGCTTTCTTTTTCATGTAAGATAACATCATAACCTCCCACTCTTGCACTGAACATGAATCATGATCCCCTTTAAAACTCACAGGTTCTTTCACATCAGGGCGAACAATGACATTTAACATGGTAGACTCGTTAGCTGTAGCTCCAACCACCCCTGGACCCACTGTATTACTCAAACGGGTCTCAATGCAAGCTGCAATACTTTCACCTATTGAAACTCCAATTCGTGAAGCTATGTCACTCAAAAGTCTACCATCAACTTCACACTGTGGAGCATTAACAGTGTCATTAACTCTTTCACCCACATAAACAAAATTTGATTTTGGTGTGGATGCTTCTGGGGTATTCAAATACAAACCCCTACCTCTGGCAACTGCAGGCATAGGAGTAAACATTTCAAACCCCCTCCCCCTACCAAAATAATTATTGCTTGCCATAACTCAGCCCTTAATGATCAAAAGCAAAAAAAACAAAAAAAACAAATATAATAATAATTTTCAGTTATTATTATTATTAATTATTATTATTATTAATTATTATTAATTTGATCACTTACAAATTAAACACGAGCAAAAGTGCACCTTCAACAAATCAACAAGAAAAACCTGAATGAAAAAGCTGTAAAAACATTAAAACTTATTTTGTCTCAAAGTGCCCCTCCTTCAGAGAGCGCAGCGCAGAGAGAGAGAGAAAAAGAAAGAAAAAAAAGACCTCCTGTATCATAGTGCAGCCACAGCGCTGCACAATCAACACAAAATGGTTAAAATGAATAAAAAAAATAGCTCCACACTTTTTAGACTGGCCACTGCACTACCAGACTGAGCAGCGAAGAATCCACACGGGGCTGCGGTACCGGCCGGGTCTGATGAACGGGACAGATGCGCGCGCAGCGCACCAACTGCCGCGGCTCCAGGGTGTAGACGCAGCCCACCAACTGCCGAGGCTCCAGAAAGTAGACGCAGCCACTCGCGCTGGAGAAGTTGAAGAACGGGTCACAGGCACCAATGTAACCTCATCAAATGGTGAATTCGTTCAGAATAAATCAGGTCTGCGTTGTGTTATTAAGGACCAGGAGACAGGATGAGGTGAAACGTTGTTTATCTGTACAGAACAGAATATGGACTGATCATAAATCAGGTTCATCACAGCGGGTACAGCACCTCATGCCCATCTCGTATGAACTGGCCAACTGCCGTATTTACAACATTAATATTAAACAGAAATACAAATAAATAAAATAATGTGTACCTGTACAGAACAGAATATGGACTGATCATAAATCAGGTTCATCACAGCGGGTACAGCACCTTATGAGGAAAATCATTTCATGTCAGCATCAAGCTAACATAATATTTTACTGGAGCGTTTAACTCAGTGGACCTACCTCATGCCCATCTCGTATGAACTGGCAATGAGATGTCTGTGTTCACAATATTTATAACCGCCAATCAGCCAGAGGGGGCGCTGTTTCACCCATTACACATGAACCTAAACTTGGAAGTAATGACAAGTGGAATTATATTCAATATTAACTATGTTACATATATATATATATATATATATATATATATATATATATATATATATATATATATATATATATATATATATATATATATATATATATATATATATATATATATATATATATATATATATATATGCATATATGTATATATATGATAACTACTGTATACTAGTATATATAACTAGAAAACACTACAGTCACCCATCAAAATACATTACGTTATCAGTTGAAATTATTGAAGTCTTATGATTTAGTTAATTATAATATTTTGCAGGTTATGTATAATGCTCATAAAAATGTATTACCTTTGAACATCCAATCACATTTTGTTAAGAGGGAACGTAGTTACAATCTGAAGGGATTAATGTTTTTAAAACCTAAAATTCAAATAAATTTAAAGGACAGATGTACTTCAGTCCAAGGAATACGATTATGGAATACTCTGAATAGTGATTGTAAAAACGCTGGCTCTATTAATTTGTTTAAAATAATGATAAAAAATTGTTAAAGAAATATGAAATTCTATAATTTGTATTTATAAGAGCTGCTGTTTAGGAGCTGAAGTTTTTGTTTTGTTATTATTTGAAACTATTATTATTATAGTTAATATATTTTTTTAATGGGGCAGATATAAGATTTTTTCTCCTTTCTGCTACCTTTCATTTTATTTGATATGTATTTTTTGTATGTGAATTTGTTTGTTTTGAAATGAAATTACTATTGTCAAAAGATTATATGTACAATAAAAATAAAATGCAAATACAATGAAATGAAAAGCAGCTGAGAGAAGAGAAAAATCTGCCCCTTTAATAAGTAATTTATGTTACACTTTATATTATATGAATTATAATGAATGAATTCACACACCCTCCCCCAGGACCACAAAGAATATAAAAAATTAACATAGCCTCTCATTTTTTATTAGTTTTTAGGCTATTTGGAGCCAACAAAGATTTTCAACAACACACATACACGTTATATACACTATATACATTTTTTCCTAGTAAGGCACTAAAAGCCTTTAAAAAGAATGGTTTTGCACGTTTTTTTTCTTGTGTTGCCACTCTGTAATTGTGTCGTTTTCAGTTTGGCAATGTGGTGCAGTCTTAATTTATGGAACACAGAAACGACAAGGGACATCAACACATAGTGATGATTGTCTATTCCACACTGTGTTTCCTGAATGTGCTCACCCAGACAGAACACATCCTCAGCACCAACATCAGCCCGTACAAACTGATCAATATAGGACAAACTGACAGCTTGCCTGGACACAGACTGGCGGATGAAACGTTCAGCTGACCTGACTACCCTCAAAGTCCCTGCAGATGGTATCATTAGACCCCCTTTGTTTCTTAGTTTAAGTAAGTGGTAGCTCTGGTCAAAAGATGTAGGTACAGCATCAGATACCAAGCTACCACGGCATACGTCACACACAAGCTTCTTTAATATTTTCCGGACCACAAACCCCGAGATGTAGACAATTATAATAACAATAATAACAATTATAACAATAATAATAATAATACGGTAATAATGAATTCAATTTATAATGCACTTTTCATTAATAAAAATCTCAAAGTGCTACAATGTGTAACAAGGTAAAGGTCAAAAATAAAACAAGTGATAAAATCAAATAAAATCAATAATAATATCGACTAAGATCAAAGATAAAATCATGTGGAGGCAGAATAGGCTTGCTTAAAAAGAAAAGTCTTAATGCCGCTTTTAAAGTCAACCAGTGACTGTGGAGCTCTCAGGTCATCAGGGAGGGAGTTCCACAGGCGGGGGGCAGCCACACAGAATGCTCGGTCTCCCATGGTCCTCAATTTGGTCCGAGGAATATGAAGTAAATTACTGTTCTGTGATCGTAGAGACCGGGTGGATGAATATGGTGCAAGAATGTCCTTTAGATAGTCAGGTGAAGTGCCGTGCAAGCATTGATGGGTAATGAGAGCAGTTTTATATTGAATTCTGTAGGTGACAGGAAGCCAATGGAGGTTATGGAGAATGGGTGTAATATGATCAAATTTGCGAACTCTCAACAGAATCCTAGCTGCACTGTTTTGAATATATTGAAGCTTCTGAATGTTTTTGCCAGGGATACCAATAAACAGGGAGTTGCAGTAGTCGAGCCTGGAGGAGACAAAGGCATGGACGAGTTTCTCAGCATCAGAAAAAGTCAGAGATGGGCGAAGTCTAGAGATGTTTCGAAGATGGAAGAAGCAGGTTTTAAACAGATGCTTAATGTGATTTTCAAATGTGACCACCAACAAGACCACCGAAGCGTGTTGGCAGATAAGTGTGGTCACGCACAATTGCACAAGTATTTGCAAATGGCGATGGCAGCTCTTCGGTTACTTCTGCTGTGGGAGAAGATTCGAGAGCAGACAGAAACACAGTTGCATCCTGTACTGCCACATTTCCTGATCCACTTGGAGACACCCCACACCGCACCATCAGATGACGAAAAATGGCTTCAAACTGCCCAGCTGAAGGGTTATTGTTCCAGCCCCCTGAGAAAACATAAATAAACAGACTCAACACAGTCAGATTTCACCGAGTTAGAATTAATTTTATCCTAAAGAAGAAAAACTAATGATGTAATCACAACACTGTAAACAATGTGACATACATGCATGCATACAAACAAACCAAAGTGAAAAAAAGAAAGAAATGACCACCTGATGCCCTGATGGAATTGAAGAGTAGTTCCAAGTGATCTTGGCTAAAGCGATAGGTGCAGATGTACTGCTGTTGCTGAAGCTGTTCAGGAATCATCAACATCAGCGTGTCAATGTTGATGATGAATCCCACCACAGATAGGTACCTTCACAAGAAATTGTTTTGTCTGTGTTATCATGACAAAAATAACTTCAAGAAACCACTAAATGATTTTCACACTTAGAAATGTGAAAGCAACAAGTAACAATGGTGAAACAAAATTTAAAAAACTGAAAATTGTTGTACATACCTTAATAATGCCTGAAAAATGGAGAGAGCTTCTTGAGCCTTCTTTGATGTCTCTGTTGTTCTGGTAGAAACAGGCTAAAGT
>JBBPBX010040097.1:10958-29549 GCA_038048925.1 Garcialebias charrua | reverse complement strand
ACAGAAATCAATAAACTTTCAGAACCACGTACGAAGGCCACCAGATGTAAGAATTATGAGGAGGTCAATATTAATACTGATCTCCTTTTTATCTTAATTAATCTACTTATTCAGATTGAATAGTAAATTCACGGATTCTGTTCTTTTTCAGTTTACCCAATATTTCTGTGATCTTTATGATGGATAAATACACAAAGCCATTAAGTGACAAAGACGTTAACTTAGTTTGATATGTCAAAGAGACACTATCATTTATTTAAAATAAATCAACTAAATTAACACCATTACACTTGATTGACATGATTTCACTTTCTTTCAAATTAATACGTCAGCACACTTGAATCATAACACAACAGACATAAATATTGGATGTTAACATATTTAGCCTGTGGGCTCTTCAGCTTAAAATAGTTTCCAGCTTAGATAGAGAGGGAAAGATTTAGGAGGAAAGATTTATGGAGGAAGAAAAGTTAAGAGTCAGGGAGTTATCTTGATGTGTTTTAACCAGAAACATGGCAGTTCTCCGGCCGATTAAAGCTACACGTTGGTACCCTTGGCAAAGCATTTGACGACTTGTTACCTCGTGAAGATGGTCAGTCTCCCTCGGTCCAGTTTGGTCAGTTCGTTTACCATTCTCAGCGTCTCCAGACGTGCGCCTTGACTCGAACCGAAAGTAACGGCAGCTCCTGGTGCTGTTGTTCAAGATAAGACGTTCCTTAAAGGAATGTCAATAAAAGAGAGCTTTTCAGCTGTTGAAGATGGCTTATAACTTGGCATGTTATAAGTCTTTAACTGAATGACATGGTCATTAGCGTGTTGACCAGACGATCATCAGTTCTTTGGGGAACCTCATCAGGGGTTGAGGACCTCAGCAAACTCTAAGGAAAACAGGAAGTCAGAGCTCTTTTAAGGCTAACTTGACCTAGAAAGACGTAGCTCTTTCTCATTCGGTCTGTTAGGCCAGGAGCCACTGAGAGGAGGCATAAGTTAGATTAAAAATGTCAGAAAGGATAAGAAAGTTAGTTTAAGACGCCAGTCTCATGATACAGCAGATTTAGAACTTTCTTAACTCATTACCAACATTGTTGTATGAATAAACAAACGTCATCAGAGCATAACATATGGGACCTATTAATGATAATAGCTTGATTATTAAATAGGACAAAAACAAAAGTCTCTGGGTGTCTAGATTGTCCTGAGCTCAAGCTAAAATGAATGAGATAAAGTGTTCCTTTTATCTTCACATGCAAGTTCGAGAGGAGAGGAGAAATCCTCCATGTACAACATTTTGAATTAAGCAGAGTATTTGATTTATCTGACATTAAAATGTACTGATGCTCTTACAAATAAAATTATTCATTTGATAACATTTGAATTAACAAAATTAAAAGAAGTCTCTGGATGACTTAATTGCACCTTTGACACAGCAGTGAAACACAGTTTAACTCTCACAGAATAACACAGCTTAAAAGCACACATCATGAAAATGACAAAAGTTATTCTTTTGATCACATCAGCCTAAAATCAAAGATAGAAATAGTCTCTTTTGGTGACTATATTTATCAGATTACAGTTTAATGAATGATTTTGTAGTAAATGTCTTGCTTTACTGAGAGGTCAGTAAAGGTCATCACTGGACAGTTCAAAAACCTTAATTTGACCCTGGGTAGGTCCACTACACAGGTGTACGCAGGGTTTGATAAATCTGGATTTTTTTGTGCGTAGACACTTTTCTGGATTTGTCCGTACGTCACTTCTCAGTAAGAAATCCACGCAAGTCTTTGTACATGAGGCCCCAGGAGATTATACCTGCACAGTGGATTTGAAAGACGTTTTTTTCCACGTGAGCATTTGGAGGAGACACAGAAAATATCTCCGCTTTGCATTCGAAGGAAAAGCTTACGAATTCCTGGCTTTACCTTTCGGGCTAAAATCCGTACAACGTACATTTACAAAATGTCTGGACGCAACCTTGACCCTACTCAGGGGTCAAGGGGTCAGAATTATGAATTATTTGGATGATCTGTTGATCCTGGCCGAGAACAGAACACAAGCCCAGCTGCACTCACAGCTGGTGTTGGCTCACCTGGATGATCTGGGCTTCGTCATAAATCTGCAGAAAAGCAATTTGACCCCATCACAGATTACTGTATTTCTGGGTGTACAGGTCAACACCATTCTGTACAGAGCACGGCTTTCAGAGGCACGGATCTCATCCATCCGCCTCTGCCTGGCATGCTTTCAGCTGGGCCAGAGAGTGTCTCTCAAACTGTGCCAGCGTCTCCTGGGTCTGCTGGCAGCAGCCATTCCCTGCATGCCTCAGGTATTATTAATAATACGCGCTCTGCAGATATAGCTAAACAAACGAATGCATCCTGCCTCTCTCAGGTGGGCAGGGAAGATACTAATCAGCTCAGAGTGTGTGACAGCCCTACAACCTTTGAGGGATCCTTCAGTGTTCACGACAGGCGTCCCACTGGGACAAGTACTGTCTCGTGTGGTGATCACCACAAATACTTCAAAGAGAGGTTGGGGAGCGTTTTGCAGAAACCAGAACACCAAAGGGCTCTGGAAACAACAGGAGGCAAGGTTCCACATCAACTTCTTAGAATTGAAGGTTGTTTTTCTGTCCATGAAGCACTTTTACAAGAAGGGGCTGATTACAAAACAACACGTGTTGATAAAATCAGACAACCGGACGACGGTGTCTTTCATCAACAGAGAAGGGGAGACAAGGTCCCGACCTATCCTCAGCCTGACATACAAGCTGCTCACGTGGTACAACCCTCGAATATTGTCACTGAGAGCGACACACATCCTGGGCGAGCTAAACCACGGGGTACACGCCCTCTCAAGAGGCCCACTGCTAACCTTAGAGTGGAGGCTGAACCCACGTATCGTGGACCAGATCTGGGCACGATACGGACGGGCATCCGTCAATCTGTTTGCCTACAAAATCAGCATGCACTGCGGCCTGTATTTCTCACTGAAAGAAAAAAAATGCACCGCTTGGAACAGACGCTCTGGCACACAGTTGGCCAGCAGGGGTGCTATATTACGCGTTCCCCCGTCCCTCTAATTCAGGCGACGCTGGAACGTGTACGCAAGGGAGTTCTTTCCCCGATAATCATAGTCCCCAGATGGCTACAGAAACCGTGGTTCCCAGAAATGATTTCACTGTTGTCAGGGACACCATGGCAGCTGCCCCCTCCCCCCCACAGGGACCTGTTAACTCAGGCCCACGGGTAGCTCTTTCACCCACGTCCAGAACTGTGGTAACTCTTAGCCTGGCCACTGAGAGGAACCTGCTTATGGCCTCTGGCCTCCCTAGTAACGTCATAAATACAGCGAGCGAGAGCCCAGTCAACACAGACTCTCTAAATGTATGTGCAAATGGCGTGTTTTTGAGGCCTGGTGTCTGGAAAGGAATATTATCTCATATTCCTATGATCTGGTCCAGTTCCTCACCTTTCTACAAGACATGCTAGAAAAAGGCAGCTCCTTTTCCACCATTAAGGTGTTTTTGTCAGCCATCTTGGCGTGCCAAGAAGGCTGGGGAGGTAAAATACCCGGTGCCCACCCTCTCATGATACGTTTCATGAAAGGCGTACTTGTCACGATCTGGTGCGGTGTTGGATGAACCCGGAGATGCAGACAGGCAGAACATTCGGAGGCAAGAGTTGAAATCAATAAATCATTTAATATGTTAGTGACCTCAAAAATAACTAAGACAGGATAGTACTCATGAATCCTAGAACTTGTAGGTTGTGGCACAAGCACGGACACGACACACCAGGTAAATCGACAAATGACCCGACACTCAAACCTACACCCACACAAACTAATATATGCACCGTAATTACCCAAAACCCAAAACACCTGAGAACGCAGCAGCCCAGGGAACCACAAGGTGTAAGGATGGAGACTGGCCCACCATCCTGACAGTACTGACAGTACTGAAGAAAAGGCCCCCCTAGCAAGACTCTGGCCACAGACTGGGACCTACAGTTAGTCCTGGATGCTTTGTGTGAGCCTCCGTTTGAGCCTCTCAGCAGTATTAAGATAGATTTGTTATCTTATAAATTTTGAGTGTGAGTTGTTTCATTGATTAGTAATTTTTCATCTCCTGTATTCATCCAGATCCGTTAGCTCTTTTATCATTTTAGGCTGAGACCCTTCCTTTGTTTTGATAAAGATGTATCCATTTCTTGTCCATGTTGATGCTATTTTTTTTAACAACCTTGTTTCCTTTGCAATTTTTCCATTTTTTTTGGTTAGATGTTCATTTATGTAAACGTTTGATCCCTGCAGATTTCTTTTATTCTGCATAACATAGTTTTTTGTATTCATGCTAATGAACTTGACGACTACTGACGGTTTGAATCTTGGTGAATTACTGGGCAGGGTGTGACAGAACGAAATGTCCCCATAGTCTATGTCAATGTTCACGTCCCGTAAGAAAGTAACTACATGTTCCTCCAGAGTCTCTTGTTCTTCCTGAGATTCATATTCATTTGGGTCACTGTTATCACTGTTATTAGGAGCTCTTTTATGTGTCCGACACTTACTAACATCAAGTCCTAAGATCACCATGTTGTCTTGCTTTGTGTATTGTTCTAAATCCTCTATTTTTTGTTCTAGTTCAGCAATTTTATTGTCTTTGCTAATTATCAGTTCTTTCAGTTCTCTTATTTCTTTAACCAGACCGGCCTGGGAATCCATTTTTTTTGTTAAATTTTCTATTTGTCCACTCATAAAGTTGAGTGATTCTTTAAAGTCTTGCATTTCTACTGAGTTGTTTCCCTCCGGGTCTGGTGACTTTTGTCCTCTATTTCTCATATTTACAGAGTCTGGTGACTTTGGTCCTTTACCTCTCGTCATACTTACAGAGTTAGTAGACTAGTGGAATCAGGTCTCTGGTTTGTTTGCTGAACCACGTGGCCCTTCCACGAGGCTCACAGGCCTAACGATGGTGGCTGTGGCCCAGCAGTGCAGCACCCAGATCAGCAGTTATTAGAACAAAACTCACGGTTTCAGCAACCTGCAGCAATCAGCTCTATTATCCGAAGAGGTTTTGCTCATTAGATCCGATGTAGCCCAGTTAGCACAGCACGTAGCTCCAGTAGCTTCAGGCGTAGCTCCGACACCAGCCCAGCCCCAGGCGGCGGTCCCCAGGCTCGCCCACGGCACTCGGCCCAGCTCCAAGTCCCAGGCGGCGATTCCCCGGCTCTCTCACGGCGCTCGGCCCAGCTTGAAGCTCCAGGGGACGGTCCTCCAGCTTGCTCACGGCACTCGGCCCAGCTCGAAACTCCAGGCGGTGGTCCTCCGGCTCACCCACAGCGATCGGCCCAGCCCAGCTCCAGGCGGCGGTCCTCCGGTTCTCCCACGGCGCTCGGCCCAGCTCGAAGCTCCAGGTGGCGTTCACGGCTCTTGGCCCACTCGCGACGCTCGGCCCAGCTCGAAGCTCCAGGTGACGTTCACGGCTCTCGGTCCGCTCGCGGTGCTCGGCCCAGCTCGAAGCTCCAGGTGGCGTTCACGGCTCTCGGCCCACTCGCGGCGCTCGGCCCAGCTTGAAGCTCCAGGTGGCGTTCATGGCTCTTGGCCCACTTGCGACGCTCGGCCCAGTTCAAAGCTCCAGTTGGCGTTCACGGCGCTCGACCCACGTGTACCACCGTACTACCACTGCAGCGTGCTTTGTTGTAATCTTTCGCTGCAACAAAGCACCTCCAGCATGCAGCCCGCTTTTCTTCGTAACAAACCAGCGTATTTTCCGGTTTATTTGTTAAGCTCGCAGCTACGGCACCCGGTTACGGTGACCCAGCTCGGTTAGCTTTGATTAGCCCAGTTTGTAGCTACGCTAGGCTAACTCTCGGCAAAAATTCACGGACACGTTGGCTTGTAGATTCATAATTCTGAATCGCATGTTCCAGTCCAATTTCCGCAGCTTTTCCAGCGCTCCTCTCTACACATCCAGCACAAAAAACTGCAAGTACAAGCTCTCCAAATACTCCTTTGGAGGTAGTACTGGCAGGAGTCCTACTAAAAACATCCACTCTGCTCAGCTGCCATCTTGGAAAAAGATGTTGCAGCACGTAACATCAAACTCCTCCAGTTCCTGTCACGTTACTTTTTTGCTTTACTGCTTCCACTGTGTTGTATAAATAATCTCCATCTCATGTAATAACATTTAGATGACGAGGATTGCCGGAGTCTGGCTAGCTCAGAGGCTAGTGCTAGCATACCATTAGCTTTCAGGATGACGGTAATCCAACACACAACAGACCTAAAAATGCCACCGTAGAAATGGGAGCAAAAACAAAAGTGTTGTTTTATATTTTTGTTCAGTGTGTTTCATTGTAGCCTCTTTCTGTTGTGAGAGCTTTTCTTGTTGCTCACTGTTTTTAATGGTGAATTTCTTCTGAAGCTGGCAGAGCTGGGAGAGATGCAGAGGGAGAGACACAGAGGGAGGCAGAAGAGGATGAAGATGATAACTATGTAAGTTTTGTTTTTTTGTAATAAAAGATGATAGATTACATGGATTATTACATAATTTATTTTAAAATTGAAACTTGTGAAGTACAAGTTGTGGTTATGTCAATAATTTCAGATGCCTCATCAATTCCCATCCCTACCACAGAGGGCATCCAGCATGAGAGTCAGGTCCCACTGTGGGACTAAAACTCTGCTCGGAGGCCTTTTTCTCAACATGCCCTTCATGAACCAGATCAAGAGAGGGTGGACACGGGGTGATTTACCTCCCCCCCCCATCCCTTATGGCACGCTGAAACAGCGGATAAAAATACTTTAATAGTGGAAAAGGAGTGGCCTTTCTCTAGCAGGTCTTGTAGAAAAGTGAGAAGCTGGGCTATATTACACGAATATGGAATAATATTCCTTTCTAGACACCAGATCTCAAAAACACGCCATTTATGTGCATTAAGCATTTGTGTTGACTCTGCACGTGCACCCTGTATTGTATTTACCACATTAATGGGCAGGCCAGAGGCTAACAGCCTGTTCCTTTCAGGGGCCAGACCCATAACTGGAGGTTATGTACCATAACCAATGTTCCCTGAAGGAAGGGAACAAGGTGCAACATCTGACTATGGGAATTACGTCCTACGCAGTTCACATGAAGCAATACAATCACACCTTTTAAGGCAAGTGTGCGTCAGCATCAGCAAGGAGGCCCCACCCTCTTTGCATAAAAGGTGCTGATGCCACATGTTCATTCTCTACATGCACTTCACCGAGCTTGGGCATTGGAGGGGCAAACATGTGTTGCACCTTGTTCCCTTCCTTCAGAGAACATTGGTTATGGTGCATAATCTCCATTTCCCTTATCAGTCAGTCCACTGAGGTGTAACATATGACTATGGGAACATAATTCAATCACGTCCTGGAAATGGTCTTGAAATGCATGCTTATGTGAACTTTTGCCTTAGATTACAGGTGTCAGCTGCTCATTTCTCTGTGGTAGAGAGAACAGCTTGAGTTACGTCACGTGCTGTGACATCTAGGCTGTAGTGTTTCACAAACATGTTTGATGATGTGGATGGTAAAAGGTGAAACACCTACACCTGCCTCCACCCTCATTCGCCACACTCTGGACCCTTGAGCGAGGTCCATAACCCCACCATCTGCTCCCTAACAGGTCTCTCTTGAAAATGAGTTTTCATGGCTCAATGAGACTACCTGGATAAATACATGTAAAGGGTAAATTAAATGAAAAAAAAATGATGATGACCAGTTACCAGCTGCACAGATATCTGCTACTGGAACACCTTTGAATAAGGCTCAGGAAGTGGCTAGGCCTCTAGATTTTTTCCCTTTTATAGATGGCCTCCCTTCTTACCTTACAGCCATCCTCTCACACCGATATGATTTTTTTAAAATTATTGTTATTATTATTTTTATAGGGAGAAAAGAAAGATAGAAAGCAAGACAACAAAACACAACAATTATCCACAAAAAGAGCACAAGGCAAACACACCCAACCTCCGTCTGTAACCCTGTAAAGTACATTACAGAACACAGCAATGAAACACACATGCATAAAGACTAATAATATTCATGAGCTTGCAGTAGATTTCCATAAATATACATTCTCATACCTACAAATGTATATACAGTATACATACATATTCATATTCAGTCACATACCTATCTACATATCTGCATATGATATTTACATATACATCCCTGCATCCATTTGTGTATGGTTGTGTGCATGCATAAGTGAATAAGGTTCCTTGAATAGAACATTCAGTAGCGACCGTGAAGCATAAGAGATCCGCCCCCCCAAAGGTCCGAGGCAGACGAAGGGGGATCATAGCCCAAGACCCCAAGAAAGACCCCGAGCCAAGAGTCCCCAGGGTCACCCTAACAGGACGAGCCACTCACCCACTCCCCAGATCCGACCAAAGGGGAGAACCAGAAGAGCCCCACCAGCGACTACACACAATGACCCCCTAGGGCCAACAGCGACAAACTCACAGGCCCTCGCTGGAGCCGGCTGCAGGAGCCCGTTACACTGGCGTAGCCCCAGGCCCGGACACAGAGGCCCGGGCACCGGGGATGCCCACCCCTCAGGCCCAGACCCGNCGGCTGCAGGAGCCCGTTACACTGGCGTAGCCCCAGGCCCGGACACAGAGGCCTGGGCACCGGGGATGCCCACCCCTCAGGCCCAGACCCGACAGGACCAGAGGACCCGAGCCCCACTAGGCAGCCACCAGGCCGAGCCAATACACGCCCAAGCGCCCAACCCCCGACAGTAAGAGTGACGGTCCCAAGCACGCCCACAGGCAAGGGGACACCCACCCGGGGGCCACGTGGTAAGAGCACAACACCAAGTAGCCTCAGATGTAACAGAGAGGGAGCAGTCTAAGTCCCAGCCTGACAATTAGACATTCATACACAGACACACTCACTCAGACCCACCTTCATCCTCACTCACATTAAGACAAACAATAATGACACATTCCATTCATAATCCTGATGCACACTCTATACCCCCTAGGTCCAAGACATGTACCTGCCCCCTACATGGGGCAGCCCATATCCAAGCCCAGGAGGTAGGCCCATTCATTCTGGGGTGGAGAGTAGCCGACAACCAGGACTCGACCCAAGGGTAGGCCTCTAGTTGAGTGAGCATGTACCCTACTGGGCACCTGCTGACCTTTACTGCTGTATGCCCTTTTTATGGCCTCAGTCACCCAATGTGAGAGGTGCTGCTTAGACAGTGCCCTGCCTGCAGCAAGATAAGCAAAGCATATGAACAGCTGGTTTGTTTTTCGCCAACTGCCAGTCCTCTCCATGTACACGCCTCTTTTTGCAGTCAGAACCAAGGGAGGAGGAAAAGTTGACAGTTCGAAGTCCAGACTTCTGGGATTTAGAGTCAGGACTTTTGGCACATATGCAAGGTTTGGACGCAGGGTGACCTTTGACCCGTTTGGGGCAAATTTGGTACACATTGGGTGTACTGATAATGCGTGAAGGTCCCCCACGCACTTTGCTAAGTACAGAGCTAAGTGCAATGCAGTCTTATAAGATAACAAGTCTATCTTAATGCTACCAAGAGGCTCAAATGGAAGTTCACACAGTGCGTCCAGCACTAAGTGCAGGTCCTACTGAGGGGCCAGAGTCCTACTCGGGGGCCTCTTCCTCAACACGTCCCTCATGAACCGTATCATGAGTGGGTGGGCACCAGGTGATCTACCTCCCCAGCCTTCGTGGCATGCCGAGATAGCTGACAAAAAGACCTTTATGGTGGAAAAGGAGCGCCCCCTTCTCCAGCAGGTCCTACAGAAAAGTGAGGAGCTGGGCCAAGTCACAGGAATATGGAATAATATTCCTTTCTAGACACCAGCTCTCAAAAACATATCACTTACGAGCATAGAGTGTTTGTGTAGACTGTGCTCTTGCTCCCTGTATTGTGTTTACCACATTACTGGGTAGACCGGAAGCCACTAATGGTCCCTCTCAGAGGCCAGACCCAGAACTGCCACAGCTCTGGGCGTAGGTGGAGGATCTTCCCATGGACCTGGGTCAGCAGGTCCCTGTGGTAGGGGCAGTTGCCAAAATGTTCCTGCCAGGAGTGAGATCACTTCTGCAAACAATGCTTTTTTTGGCCACCTGGGGGCTACTAATATTAGAGAGAGAGCTCCTCTGCGTACTTGTAACAATGTCGCCTGAATTAGAGGGACGGGGAAATGCGTAATACCGCCTCCCTGCTAGCCAGCTGTACGTTAAGGCATTCATCATCAATGGTGCGTTCACGTCCCGTATGGAGTGTTACAGAGCACAGTGAGTGTTGTCGCTGCAAGCGAACAGATCTATGTCTGTCCTCCCGTATCGTGTCCAGATCTGGTCCACGATGCGTGGGTTCAGGTGCCATACTGAGGGAAGGGGGGCCCCCCTTGACAGGGCGTCCGCCCCGTGGTTTAGCTCCCCTGGCATGTGAGTTGCCCTCAGTGACAGGATCCGGTAGCTGCACCATGTGAGCAACCTTTGCGTCAGCATCAGGAGGGGTTGGGACCGTGTCCCTCCTTCCCTTTTGATGTAGGCCACAGTGTACCTGTTGTCTGATTTTATCAGGACGCGCTGGTGTTTGATCAGGCCTTTCCTGAAAAAAATGTTTTAGTGAGAGAAACATTGCTGAGAGCTCCAGGAAATTTATGTGGAGCCGGCCTTCCTGCTGGGTCCAGACCCCACGGGTGTACTGGTTCCCGCAGAGCACCCCCACCCTGTTTTGGACGCATCTGTCATAACCAGGACCCGGGACAATACCCGTCCCAGTGTGACTAATGTGCTGAACACTGTGGGGTTCTTCCATGGCTGCAGGGCCTCCATACACGCTGAGCTGACTTTCAACCCCCTCGTTTGTTGAGGGGGGTGAGCTCCAGCTGCTTGTTGACCCAAATCTATAAAGGGTGCATAATTAATAGGGCCAGAGGAATGCAAATGATTCCTGCTGCCAGTAAGCCCAACAAACGTTGGTAAAGTGTGAGAGGCATCGTTTTGCCCAGCTGAAAACGTGCTAGGCAGAGTTGAAGGGTTGTCACCCGTGCCTCTGAGAGCCTCGCCCTGTACAGAATGGAGTTTAATTCTACTCCCAGAAAAACAGTAATCTGAGATGGAGACAAACTGCTTTTCTCTAGGTTGATGACAAAACCTAGTGATTTCAGGAGAGACATCAGCATGTCTGTATGTGTCCTTGCCTGGACTCTGCTGTCCCCTAGGATCAACAAGTCGTCTAGATAATTTAACACCCTCAGGCTCTGGCTCCTCCTAGGGGTCAGGGCTGCTTCCAAGCATTTTGTGAACGTCATGGGTACAGTTTTTAGGCCAAAAGAGAAGGCCTGAAACTTGTATGTGGTGTTCTAGAATGAGAAACGCAGGAATTTTCTGTGGGTGCGCAGGATGCTGATATGGAAAAAAGCATCTTTCAAGTCCACGTTACAGAATAAATCTCTTGGGCACACCGAGTAGATTGCTTGTCTCAGGGTCAACATGTTGAACTTGAACGTGCGCAACCTTCTGTTCAAACCTCTCAGGTCCAAAATCAGCCTGAGACCGCCTCCCCGCTTTGGAATGAAAAAGTACTTACTGAAGTGACCTTTGTTTACATCGTGAACAGGAACTGTCCTGATCGCACTCTTCTGCATCATGGAGCAAATTTCCTCCTTCAGAACATGAGCGCGAGATGGGCTTATGGCTGACGTCACCACTCCCAAGAAGGATGGTGGACGTTTGAAAAATTACAGCTTGTACCCATGAGTTATGGTTGACATAACCCAGGGACACGGGTTGCAAGCCGCCCGGGCTGCAGCTTGTGCTGTCAGCCTGAAGGGCATGTTTAATCTGTGACTTACATGTGTCGGGGGGAAGAGGGCTGGAGAGCGCCCCCCACCCGCTCTTCAACGGGCCTGTCTGTCCCACTGCAGGGGTCAAAGAGTCTGTCTGGGGCAGACAGGTCTCTGACCCATTGCAGGGGCTCATTGTGTCTCCTGACTGACCGTGTCTTATCAGAGTGGGGGTAGCCGGGTGTGTGAACCGGCACCCCTGTCTCTTTATTGACACATTTTGCATAAAAAAGTGTTGTGTTTTCCCCCCTAATGCTGAGACGGGACAAAAAACATTTAGGGTTTTCTGAGACTTTTTGTCGTGTTCAAACAGAATCAGGTTTTGATGAAGATGTAGGTTTTATAATGATCCTAACCAGAGAGAGAAAAACTTTTCTAGATAAAAATGCATGCCAGAATGCACAGTAAAACTTAATTTGGAGTGCTTTTATTAACAGTTTTGTCCCAGTAAACAGGATTAAACATTAAACATAATGTTTATATATATACATATATTTATTTATTTATTTTAATTTTTTTTTTCAGGTTTTGATGAAGATGTAGGTTTTATAATGATCCTAACCAGAGAGAGAAAAACTTATCTAGATAAAAATGCATGCCAGAATGCACAGTAAAACTTAATTTGGAGTGCTTTTATTAACAGTTTTGTCCCAGTAAACAGGATTAAACATTAAACATAATGTTTATATATATACATATATTTATTTATTTATTTTAATTTTTTTTTTCAGGCTTACCATGGATGACTCTTTATCTTCTGCTGCTGATTTCTGGCGATTTGTCGACAAATTTGGTGACACATACACAGAGGACAGCTATGAACTTAAAGGTCCAAAGAAGATATCAAAGGGACTTGTATTTTTTCTGCACCACAAGTCAAAGAACGTAAACTCAGTTGTAAATACACTGACAAATATAGTTGAAAAAAATCAACTTGCAGAAAATAATGTAATTAATCGTAGTGGACTCCACCGTGCTGTTTACAGGCTTGTGGATGAAATCACCAAAAAGAAATCTGGTAACATTCGGCGTGAGGGAAAAAATATTATTAAATTGTTGAATATGGATTTTAAAATTTGTTTTGAAGAAGACCAAGCTGAGTTGGGCCCAAGTGCATGCAGTACACCCAAAGCTAAACGTAAAGTGTACTGTGGCCCTGTTAGACTACCATCACCTAAGAAATTGAAAACAGATTGTCCTAAGTGTATAAATAGCAGAGTGTCCCTAAAAAAATCAGTGGCTATGAACAGGAAACTAAAACTCCAGTTTGACAAATATTTATTGAACACAAGTTCATTTAGAACTGTAAACCAATCTTTGAAGAGAAAATTAAAACAAGTAGAACATTTACGAACAGAAAGGAGAATCCTGAAAAAACTTGTTGCAGAAAAAACTAATGAAATCAAGAAATTGAAAAAACAGCTTATGGGAAATGTGACAAATGTTAAACCAAAAAGACGACGCAGAAAACAAAAGCATACTGTTGATAGGAATACAACCGAGCTTAAAGCTAAACTCTTGTGCTTAACAAAAGAAAACCGTGAACTTAGAAATGAAAGAGATGATTTGCACGCAACTCTTCATGAAGAATCTGGTTTGTTGTCAGCAAAAGATGACAGAAGTTACAGTTCGCAAGTAAGGAAAGCATCATACGTTTGCCTGAACAATCAGGTCCCCATTGAAGCTGTTGGACAGGTAATAGATGGAGTCCTATATGAAATGACAGGTACAAAACTTGACTCTATACCGGACAAATCTACAGTAAGCTTGTTTAGTTATGAATTGGGTGTACTAAGTGACATTCAAGTGGGAGAGGTTTTGGCTACAGAAGATAATCTAACACTAGGCATGGATGCAACTTCGATTGATGCTGCAGCAGCAGACCACATAAATGAAGTCCACATTACAACATCATCCAAGCGGGGGTACATTCTTCAAATTGGAGCTCTTGCAGGTGGTTCTACCACGGATTATGTTGAACACATTGAACAGAGTTTAGATGATGTCATCAGTACACATGCAATGTTCAAGGATGAAGAGAAACTGCCATTATATTCTTTATCTGTGTCACATTTAAAAAACACTATCAGTGACAGAGTTGCTGTTAACCACTGTGTTGTGAAAAAACTTGAAGAAAGCCTTGATATTCAGCTCCTAGAACTGAAATGTAATGTTCATCCATTGGACGGTATTGCGAAAGGTTGTCGTGACACTTTGAAAAAATTTGATAAATCAGAACAAATGTCATCATTCTCGAAGCCTGCAACTTTTGGAAAAGAATGTGCTGCAGCAAATTTAATACATGCTATTTCTAAACTTAGATACAAACAAGGGGTCGGAGATCCAAGTGGCTTCAAAGATTTTTTAAGAAGTCAGAATGTTCCTCCTAAAAGCTTTGTGCGTTACGTTGGAAATCGTCTTCATGTGGTTTTCCACCTTGCCTCTGTGATTTTCCACTACAAGTCAGCTCTTGTGAGCTACTTACAACGATGCGGTTTAAAAAATGGTTTAAAAACCGCAGTTGTTAGTGACTTAAAAAATCAAGGCATTGTATTGCAGTTGCGTGCTCTTGGTCTACTGGGGAAGGTTATCACAGGCCCATGGATGACAACCTTCTATGGCAATCAGGATGCTAAATCAAATTTAGAAATGGTTCCAGTGCTGAAAACAGCCATGGACAAATTGAAGATTTGGCTCTCCAATCCATCAGTGATTCTGTCGCTGAAAGAAGACCTTTTTGGAAAGTCCCTGGGTGAGGATGTGATACTGGAATCACTTCAAGCCCCCCTGGATTCTGATGTGGACAGACAATTCTTCATCCACCTCCTGGAAATGCTGTTACAGGTCATTTTTAACATTTTAAATCGTCAACTCCATCACTACATTCATGTGGAAGGACGACTGTCAAACCCCACTGCAGCTGAACTTGAACAAAGCAAATCTGCTCCAACTCACAATATGTATTCAGAACAAGTCCTTGGACTCACAGATCACCAATTTAGACGGGCACCTAATGCATCTGCAGGATTTATAGATGGAAAAGTGAAGGCCAAGAAAAACCAAACATTAGATTGGTTGAGAGCTAAAACCCCTGAAGACCAAGAAAAGCTGGTCAAATTTGCCATTGGCAGAGCCAGGACGATGCGAATGATAAGGAATAGGCGACGCAAAAGGATGGAACAAGTTAGAAATCAAAGGGGCAAGGAGAAGTCTTCTAAAGATATTGAAAAAAAACTCAGAGCAGTTTTCAATGAACAAAACAATTTCACAGATATTGCAGGACTTGACCCAGAAATGGTGAATACTCTTTGCAATATTAAACAGGATCCATCTTCTCTTGTTGGTACTTACATTGAACAAATCTGGTTCAGTGAGAACAGTGAAAATGAATTATACTGTGGTAAAGTAGTGGATGTTGAATCAAAAACTTATCGGGGAATTAAACTCAAAATACCCAACCTTACAGTTAGCTACTGGAAGCCTGATCAGGAGGAGAAAGATTCAGTAGACTTTGACTTGTCTCTGGTCCAGTTCATGGCAGACTACATCTCAGGAGATCTGGTGATTGGTGTTTAACAAGGTTTATGGAAGTCTTCAAGGACTCTGGGATTCAAGGTTCTTTATTATTCACATCACATGTACATGAGGTGGAACAAAAAAAATGTATACACACAGGGTCCCAGTTATCCAACAAAAATGTAAAAGAAAAACAGTTAGAACTTAGAAGATGTAAAAATATGAACTAAGAAAAACATTAACTAAAAATATTCTAAGCACTAATAGCATAAAAACAATACGCCAAACAGCAGCACAAGTATAAAAATGCAAAACATGTTTATCTTACTGGACTTAAAAACAGTATTGTTTACAGATGTTTTGTTGGATTCCTGTTGGTCACAGCTTCTATTTGATACCCCACATGTTATGGGTTTCTTTTTTAAAATTTGTTTTTTTGGGGTTTGTATAATTCTAATGTCGTGACCATGGGCATATATTTGACCTTGAACTTTGATGACTACATTCTGTAAATATTGTTGTTTTGTTGGATTCCTGTTGGTCACAGCTTCTATTTGACACCCCACATGTTATGGGTTTCTTTTTTAAATTATTTATTTGGGTTTGTATAATTCGAATGTTGTGACCTTGGACATATATTTGACCTTGAACGTTTGATGACTACATTCAGTAAATATTGTTGTTTTATTGGATTCCTGTTGGTCACAGCTTCTATTTGACACCCCACATGTTATGGGTTTCTTTTTTTTCCTATTTGGGTTTGTATAATGCTAAATTAATGTCGTGACCTTGGGCATATATTTGACCTTGAACTTTGATAACTACATTCTGTAAATATTGTTGTTTTGTTGGATTCCTGTTGGTCACAGCTTCTATTTGACACCCCACATGTTATGGGTTTCTTTTTTTAATTATTTATTATTTGGGTTTGTATAATTCTAATGTTGTGACCTTGGACATATATTTGACCTTGAACGTTTGATGACTACATTCGGTAAATATTGTTGTTTTGTTGGATTCCTGTTGGTCACAGCTTCTATTTGACACCCCACATGTTGTGGGTTTCTTTTTTTTTCCTATTTGGGTTTGTATAATGCTTAATTAATGTTGTGACCTTGGGCATATATTTGACCTTGAACTTTGATAACTACATTCTGTAAATATTGTTGTTTTTTTGGATTCCTGTTGGTCACAGCTTCTATTTGACACCCCACATGTTGTGGGTTTCTTTTTTTTCCTATTTGGGTTTGTATAATGCTTAATTAATGTTGTGACCTTGGGCATATATTTGACCTTGAACTTTGATAACTACATTCTGTAAATATTGTTGTTTTTTTGGATTCCTGTTGGTCACAGCTTCTATTTGACACCCCACATGTTGTGGGTTTCTTTTTTTTCCTATTTGGGTTTGTATAATGCTTAATTAATGTTGTGACCTTGGGCATATATTTGACCTTGAACTTTGATAACTACATTCTGTAAATATTGTTGTTTTTTTGGATTCCTGTTGGTCACAGCTTCTATTTGACACCCCACATGTTGTGGGTTTCTTTTTTTTCCTATTTGGGTTTGTATAATGCTTAATTAATGTTGTGACCTTGGGCATATATTTGACCTTGAACTTTGATAACTACATTCTGTAAATATTGTTGTTTTTTTGGATTCCTGTTGGTCACAGCTTCTATTTGACACCCCACATGTTATGGGTTTCTTTTTTTTCTTTTTTATTATTTGGGTTTGTATAATTCTAATGTTGTGACCTTGGGCATATATTTGACCTTGAATGTTTGATGACTACATTCTGTAAATATTGTACACAAATGTTTTACCTAATCTTTAACACCCAAGAGTCCTTATTGTAAGACAAGTAGGTTGCACGGCAAATCATTCATGGTTTGACCTTGAGTTTTGCCTTTTCAGTGAATAACTTTGACCTTGAGGTCAAGGTCACATCACAAGAAAATATATTACTTATTAAATACAATGGCAAGTGCAACAAATTTGAACATTTTGGTATTGAACATTTTAGTGTTTTAGTTCAAAGTGAAAGACTGTTCAATCTATGAATTTTTATATGAATTTTTATATGAATTATAGTGTTTCATATGAATTTACTATTTAATAATCTGTATATTAAAATAAAAACTATCTTATGTCTTCCTTTTAACTAAATATTTTAATAAATTGAATATTCTGTGTAATATAAACATTTTTCTTGTGTTTCTTTCTATTTTATTGGTGTTTTCTTATTGTAATTTCAGCTTGTCTGCTTAGCTCCATTTTTGATCACAGTTTTTCACACAAGCCCCATTGACTTTCTATTGGCCAAAAGTGTCATAATTAGCGACATATTTTACCCTGTAGATTTGGTTGTACTCAACGTATCATAACAAATGAGATATCATTTTTTTTGTTTTTTTTTAGCTTTAATTGATTATCCAGGTTTCAGAACTAAAAAAGCCTTCAGTAAAAATCATTCCAAGTGCCTACTTGCGCTAACATTCCCCTTCAACCATGTCCCCGATCACCTGAAAACCTCCGTCTCCCGGAGGTCAGTCTCGCCGTAGTCCGTCTGCTTCCGTCCGATGTCCTCCCCGCAGGGTTGAAGAATCCGTGCCCCTGTCCTCGCGTCTCTCTCTGCTGGCAAGCCGCAAACCGTTGGCGAGTCCCGCGATAGCCACTCAACTACGGCGTAACGGACAGTTCTCTGCGGGGTTGATCACCCAGCAAGCCGTCAACCGTCCGACAAAACCGTTGGCGAGTCCCGTTAGCAATAGCCACTCAGTTAGCGGCGTAATGAACAGCTCTCCACGGGGTTGTTCACCCACGCAGCTTCGACATCCACAGATCGGCGGGAGTCCTTCTCTCCCTCCTCAACCGCACGGACAACAGTTCAGTGAAGTGTCTCCATTCACTTTCGATGGAAAAACATGGCGTCCACCTTCGCGCTCTTTTTCTCAGACTCCTCCCGTCCTCTCTCGCGCACACAAGCCCCTCCCACACCTCAAAGTCCATCTTCCTCCCAGACCACCAAAATAAAATCCAAAAATACTTTTACAAACAGTATTGAAAGTACATTAAACTCCAAACGCAGTATGTTTACATTACATGTTCCATAACACAAACATTAAACACCATTTACTTATCCATTCATTCACTACTAAATAAAATAAATATGTATGATGATATATATATATATATATATATATAT
>JBBPBX010040096.1:0-20996 GCA_038048925.1 Garcialebias charrua | reverse complement strand
GGTGACGGTGTAGATATACCACTCTAATTCCAAAGATGTTAAGAGTGGACGCCATATTTTATTCACGATGGATCATAGTAAACATTTCAATTGTTCACGGTAAGAAAATTCACCAGATTTCTGTGTTTTTTTAAGAAGTAATTTTAAATTTGATGGCAGGAACAGAACTCAAATCAGTTGGACCAGGAACAGCTGGAGGAGCATTTTGAAACAAATCAGGTTACCGTATTTTCCGCCTGATAACTCGCACCTTTCTATAGGTCGCTAACCGTCGCTTTGTCCAATTATTGGCAATAAATTGGAAAAATTCATAAACATGTCGCACCCTTGTTTAGATTGCATCTACGTCACCGCCAACGTAACGCGTCACCGCTGAGACAACCCGGAAATGTGGTCCGAGTGTTTAGCTCTGCTGTAAATGTCTGCCACAGGAGCACACAGCAAGGCTTTAAGAAGATTAACATGGTAAAAACAATTATTTGTTTGCTAAAAATTATAGCTGACATTATAGCACAAGGTTTCCTGAGCTTAACCGTTCCTTAATAAATTCACGAAATGGTCAAATCAGCTGGATTTAAATTGTTTCGCTTTGACGTCTTCCAAACCATCGCGTACGCTGCGAAAATAAATTATAAATAGATCGAATTTTATCTCAAACAACTCCAACAGTTAACAGTTTGTGAATGAACACCAAATAATTACTTTCTGTAAGTTTAAAGAAAATCCGCAGTGTGGTTTATGAGCTATTTAGACAAATAGTAGCAGGGGAAAAAACAAAGCTAACAGCGACACGTTTACGTCTATAAAACATCGAATTTTATCTCAAACATCTCATAAAGCTAGTCAGTTGTAAATGTCCATACAGTGATTACATTCTGTAAGTTTGATAAAAATCTGTCCTGTGGTTCTTGACTTATCTTGCTAACAAACAGAGCTAACAGTAGTTACCTCCAGAGCAGGAGGCCGGGCAGCGACAGAGTCAGTCCGACCAGAGGAGGCTGCCGTCGGACACATGAGGTGGGAACGGTCGGTGTACCCTAGCGGACAAAAGTGGTACTGCACCATTTTTTGCCAAAATGAAAAACGGTCATATCTGAGCCAAAAATTGGTCTAAAAATATGGGGAAAAATCCATAAACAGGTCTCACCTCTATAAGTCGCAGGGCATGCAAATTAGGCAAAAAAAAAACTGTGACTATAGTCCGGAAAATATGGTAATTATCAACAGGTCCGTCAGAGGACTGGGTATAAAAAGAGACTTTTAGATGTAAAGATGGGCAGCGGCTCATCAGTCTGTTAAAACATTGACTTTAAACTCCGCCGTCTCCAGTTCAGAATCTCATCAACAAAGGGTGTCAAACCCACTTACAAAAGAGGGGCCAAAATTAAAACATTTTTCAAACTAAGGGCTGGTTTCAGAATTTACATTAAATCAAGTTAGATACCAACATCTTTTCTTCGTTGAAGGTTCCTCAGCAAGCGTTGGATTGGTCTCATTTGACGTTCTCTGTTGCACGTTCGACATCGTAAAGAAAGATTACTGAAAAAAATTCAAGTGATAAAAGTATTTTCCATTTAAAATAACATCTTGCATTACTGCTTCTGGCATGGATGGCTTAAACATCGACTCAGTCAATGGAGAAAAGTAGCTACATGTTTTAGAACATCTTCTCCCATCCAGCTGAGGAGATCCAGGAATAGAAGAGCTGGAATATCACCTACGTCAGTCCTGAAAGGGACATCCGGTCCTCCAAAACCTCTAACAACTGGTCTTCTCAGGTCCTCCAAAACCTTCATCAACTGATCTCCTCAGGTCCTCCAAAAATCTTCATCAGTTGGTCTCCTCTGGTCTTCCAAAACCTCCATCAACTGTTTTCTTCTGGTCCTCCAGAACCTCCAAGACCTGGTCTCCTCTGGTCTTCCAAAATGTCCAACAACTAATCTCCTCAAGTCCTCCAAGAGATCAAACAACTAGTCTCCTAAGGTCCTCCAAAACCTCCATCAACAGGTCTCATCAGGTTTACAGACTGTTAGAAGAAGAGGAGGTGCTTCACAGATGAAACTTGGATCTGGAACAACTTCTTGAAGACCTGTTTCTTCTTTTTTTTTTTTCACCAGAACTTGTTACGATTGCTTCGGTTAAACTGCTGTGATTAAATAATGAGTTCATCCAGTCACTGCATTTGTTCTTTGTTTTCCACAGCTGATGTTTCAGACTGGATATATTTCAGGGCAGAGCTCAGGCTGGTCTGCACGGTTGGGTGAGAAGGTCCTGAAGTGACACCAGAAGAGACTCATACGGTGTCAGGTGGGAGAAGGGTGGTGGGGTGCAACCATCAAAGATCCTGAAAAACGGGGGCAGCAGCCAAATGCAGGAGCGTTGATAATTTAGTCAAATTGCCTGCAGCACTTTGAGCAACAGAACATCTTAAAGATCCGTGTTGCACGTGAAGACATCTTCATAATGCTTCAAAATGGATGCAATGCCACTTTAAGGAGCGCTGCTGTAATTGGTCCTAAACATCTTAATAGTGTCAAATATCTGGAACTGGGGTTCTAAAAGGATCTAATGTGGGATACTGCCTTCATCTAGTCTCACACACACACACACACACACACACACGCACACACACACACGCATACACACACACACACACACAACGAGGTAATGCATTCAATCATTTCGTCTTTGAATTCCCAGGAGTTCGGGACACCGTATCCCGTAATGATCCTGGAAAGGCTAACTTGCGTAAGTAGCAGGCAGAGCTAACGTTCTGACGTGTAATAAGAGGGAGATTACCTGACTATTACAGCTGGGGAGGGGGGGAGGAGGAGGAGAAAAGGAGGTGAAGATGGCAGCAGAGGAGGGGGAAACTCTCATGCTTGGATTAATGATGGAGACGAGAGGAACGTTTGCTAAAAGCTCTTTAATTATCTGTCAAAGATGTTCAATATTCTCTGAATAATATTAAACTTTAAAGCTGCAGTATGTAACATTTTTATAAACATATTTCTTCACTCTGTCACTATCTCCTGACAGACTGATGTTAGCCAGGTAATCTCTGAAATATATATATATANAAAAAAAATATATATATATATTGTCCCCTTGCTTCTCCAGGTGGTAAATAAGCATTTCTAAAAAGAAAAAGTGACCCGCCGTTTTCCAGCCAATAAAAACAGAGTTTGTAACCAGCCAATAAAAACAGAGCTTGAATTTGAATCAGCCAATAAAAACAGAGCTTGAATTTGAATTTCAGCAGACCATGGGAGAGCAGAGCCATATATGGCTCTGAGGGGGAGGGATCAGAATGCTTTGCCTGTTGAAATTTTTTCTAAGTGCTGCAGTTCTACAGAAACTGCAGACTGAACCTTTAAAGATACAGGGAGTCCTCGACTTACAAACGAGTTCCGGACCTACGGGCCGTTCGTAACCCGATTTTGACGTAAGTCGGGGACCACCCGAGCCGCCACTGATACACGTAGCCTACATGTACGGTAATGAACAGTTACCTATCCTAACACAGCTACATAATTATCAAAAAACACATACAGTACTGTACAGTACATTTAGAGACATACAGTACTGTAATTAAATAAATAAAAAATACAATTTCTTACTGTGAACTGGTCTTCGCCGCCGGTCGGTTCCGTGTCTCCGGTCGGGCCTCGTTAGCATTTTAGCCCTGCATTAGCTCGGTGTCATCCCTCCAAAAGGCATTTTAGCCCTGCGTTAGCTCGGTGTCATCCCTCCAAAAGGCATTTTAGCCCTGCGTTAGCTCGGTATCATCCCTCCAAAAGGCATTTTAGCCCTGCGTTAGCTCGGTGTCGTCCCTCCAAAAGGCATTTTAGCCCTGCGTTAGCTCGGTGTCGTCTCTCCAAAAGGCATTTTAGCCCTGCGTTAGCTCGGTGTCGTCTCTCCAAAAGGCATTTTAGCCCTGCGTTAGCTCGGTGTCGTCCCTCCAAAAGGCATTTTAGCCCTGCGTTAGCTCGGTGTCGTCTCTCCAAAAGGCATTTTAGCCCTGCGTTAGCTCGGTGTCGTCCCTCCAAAAGGCATTTTAGCCCTGCGTTAGCTCGGTGTCGTCTCTCCAAAAGGCATTTTAGCCCTGCGTTAGCTCGGTGTCATCCCTCCAAAAGGCATTTTAGCCCTGCGTTAGCTCGGTGTCATCCCTCCAAAAGGCATTTTAGCCCTGCGTTAGCTCGGTGTCATCCCTCCAAAAGGCATTTTAGCCCTGCGTTAGCTCGGTGTCATCCCTCCAAAAGGCATTTTAGCCCTGCGTTAGCTCGGTGTCATCCCTCCAAAAGGCATTTTAGCCCTGCGTTAGCTCGGTGTCATCCCTCAAAAAGGCATTTTAGCCCTGCGTTAGCTCGGTGTCATCCCTCCAAAAGGCATTTTAGCCCTGCGTTAGCTCGGTGTCATCCCTCAAAAAGGCATTTTAGCCCTGCGTTAGCTCGGTGTCATCCCTCCAAAAGGCATTTTAGCCCTGCGTTAGCTCGGTGTCATCCCTCCAAAAGGCATTTTAGCCTTGCGTTAGCTCGGTGTCATCCCTCCAAAAGGCATTTTAGCCCTGCGTTAGCTCGGTGTCGTCCCTCCAAAAGGCATTTTAGCCCTGCGTTAGCTCGGTGTCGTCCCTCCAAAAAGGCTGCCCAGCTTTTTATCCGCGTTTTAGCATGTTACCTCGGTCTTCTTCCAACATCTGAGGCTACCAGGCAGACATCGATGCGAGCTCCCGGCTGCAGCAGGCTCTCCGCCGCCGCGCCAGTCGGGTCCGGGCCGCTTTAGCATTTTAGCCCCCCGTTAGCTCAAGGTGTCCTCCCTCCAAAAGGAATTTTAGCCTCCGTTAGTTCAGTGTCGTCCCTCCAAAAAGGCGGTCCAGCCGTTTATCCGCATTTTAACATGTTACTTCGGTGTCCATCAAACGTCTGAGGCTGCCAGGCAGACATGGATGCGAGCTCCCGGCCCCAGCAGCCGTCTCGGACCGCCACCCGTCGGGTCCGTTAGCATTAGCATGTTAGCTTGTGGTTCCTCCACTACATCTTGCTGTCTGCTGCTTCACACGTTCCACAGCATCTTTGTCTTTGGTCTATCTGTCCCTACGCAAAACCGCCGTTCATCTGCAGCGCATGTGTCCGCGCGGAGCAACCTCTGAACAACATGGTTTGGCTGTCGAAGCCGGAGCTAACCGAAGCTAAAAACATTGCGGCCGGAAACTGTCGGAAACTGCGTAATTAATATTAAAAATAATAATTTTAATAATAATACTTCATTTATAACGCCATTTAAAACAACCACAGCTGCAACAAAGTGCTGTACGCATGAAATAAAGAACATTTAAACAAAACAAACCAAAACGTTTTTATTTTTATATTTCATATTTTTATTAATATGATGTGTTCGTATGTCCGAGTTGCCGTAAGTCGAGGGCACCGTAACTCGCGGACTCCTTGTACTTTTTAAAAATTATTTCAGCTGCTCCCTTCAGGGGTCGCCACAGTGAAGACTTGGCGCAGCCACAAACCGTCGAGCTACCACAGCCCTCTGTGTGGAGCAGAGAGCTGCTATCTTGGACACCCTGTGGGAGCAGATGGTGGGGGTGAAGCCTCGGATATAGTTGACGCGTCGCATAGGGCGCGCGGCCAAAGTGACGCAATCGCGAAGTCCCCGCCCCCGCGCTTTGGCCAGCGCGTTGGTTTCGCGCGTGGTCGTGCACCTCCCAGATTTTGAAGCTCCGCAAGCCTAGCGCGCGCGCCGAATTGATTGACAGGTCGGGTAGGGACCTCACCGACAGCCTTCACGCCAGAGCCTGCAGCTGTCTGCGCCGCTGTGGTCGTGGAAACGGCGTCGCGACGCATGGAGGAATGTTTTTTATGTGATTCAAATGTTTTAAATTCCCCGAGCGAGCGGAAAGCCATTTGTTTTTGTTGTGTGATTTCAAACAGTTCTTCTTCTACGGTAGATTTCTTCTTCTACACCCTTTCTTGCAACATATGCACAGGTTTTAGAGGGTACTGCCACCTGCTGGTCAGTAAAAGAACAGCACTTTGCCATGCGCTGCCGTGCCACACTATAAACGCATGCACAGTGCGCGCGCAGTACGCGCGCTCCAGCTTGCGGACCAAAGCGCGACTATATCCGAGGCTTTAGGGGCCTTGCTCACAGGCCCAGACTGGGGCAAATGTGGGTGGAGGCAGGTGTGGGTGCTTCACCTTTCCCACCCACATTTTGATGTCAGTCCGAGGAGTTGAACCGGTGACCTTCCGATCACAGGCCCACCTTCTCTGACCTCTGCGCTACCACTCCTGAACGTTATAGCTACCGAAGAACAATAAACTCATAAGATTCCATCGGCCAAAAGCTGAATGAGAACTTGGTGCTTTGAATGTTCACCTGCAGCGTAAACTGATTCTCCATCCTGTCTGTCTGTTAGCAAAATATGCTGGTGAAGATTCTCAGTCATTCAGGACATGATAAAATCAAAAAAGGCGTTAAATACAGAAACAACTGGACTTTATTTGTAACAGAAAACGTTTCGCTTCTCATCTGAGAAGCTTTCTCAATTCAAAGAGCAGGCTGTGTGAGAGCAAGGTTTTAAAGGCTGAGAGAAGACACACACACACATACCTATGTAAATTGACAAATCACACCTTAACGGTAGGGGTTTCTTAAGGTCTTTGTTAGACTAATTCACAGACGCGGCTCCTCTGTTCCCATCAGGTGTGAACCGTCTGGGAATCAGACCTAAAGCTGCATTATTTTTGAAAATTGGAATCTGAGACCTCCTCCTCTATTAAGAGAAGGCCTTTCTCTCTTAGCATAAACAGCTTCTTTCACACCCCTCTCAAATCACCTGTGTTCTCAGTCCAAAATGTGTCCTCAAATGAGTGTCCCTTGTCCGTGAGGTGGAGGTGAACAGCTGAGTTTTGTCCAGAGGAGGTTGTGTTGGGACATTCGTCTGTGGATGGGCTGTTTAGTTTCCCCATTGTAGAGGTCTGGACAGTCCTCGCTGCACTGGACCACAACCACTCTGTTTGTGTGTGGGTGTTTTGTACTTAGGGTGCACCAACCTCTGTCTGAGAGTCCTGCTGGGTTTGAAATGTACTGGGATGTTGTGTTTGTTGAAAATCCTTCTGAAATTCTCTAATACTCGAGCAACATAATGGATGACAATGTTTTTTCGTCTGTTATCCTTTTTCTGTTTATTATTGTGTTTTGTTGATTTCCTTGCTAACTTGACAAAGGCCCAGTTAGGAGATCCACATGTTTGGAGAGATTTTTCAATGTGTTTCTGTTCCTTTTCCTTCCCTTCTGTCTTTGTGGGGATGTGCATCGGGCTGAACACATTTATTGGTGCAGCCAGGGGGTGGATGCTCTCACTGGAGGGGTCGCAGTCGAGTGAAACGGCTAGGATGAGAATCAGCACCTCCAAATCGGAGGCCAAGGTCCTCAGTCAGAAAAGGGTGGACTGCTCTCTTCAGCTCGAGGTTCTACCTCAAGTGGAGGAGTTCAAGTATCTCGTGGTTTTGTTCATGAGTGAAGGAAGAATGGAGCGTGAGTTTGACAGACGGATTGGTGCAGTTTTTATGGACTTTGTGCTGGTCCATTGTGGTGAAGAGAGAGCTGAGCTGTAAGGCAAAACTCTCTGTTTACTGGTCGGTCTACGTTCCTATCTTCATCTATGGTCATGAACTCAGGGTAGAGACTGAAAGAATGAGATTGTAGATACGTGTGGTTGAAATGAGTTTCCTACTGGACTCTCCCTTAGAGATAGGGTGAGAAGTTCATTTATCAGGAGAGGCTCGGAGTAGAACTACTGCTCCTCCACATCGAGAGGAGCCTGTTGAGGTGGTTCATCTGGTAAGGATGCCCCCATGGCGCCTCCCTAGGGAGGTGCTTCAGGCATTTCTGACTGGGAGAAGACCACGGGGAAGACCCAGGACACGATGGAGAGATTACGTCTCTCAGTTAGTTGGTCTGGGAACACCTTGGTGTGCTCCCAGAAGAGCTGGAAGAGGCTGTGGAGAGAGATGTCTGGACCTCCCTCCTCAAGATGCTGCCCCCAGACCTGAGTCCAGAACAAGTGGAAGATGATGGATGGATGGATGGATAGATGGATGGATGGATGGATGGAGTATGTTTGTGGTTTGCACATTAATCTGAGTTAATCCTGTTAGCGTGTCTGAAGGTGATAAAGTCGGAAACTTTCTCATCAAGACAAATTTTATTATAAATATTATATCCCATTTCCTGAAGGCGCGCACAGATTCTTGTTTGTCCCTGGTTATTAAAAAACAGTGGAAAGTAGTTTTTAAAAGCCTTTTCACAAACAAAAAGAAAAATAAACGTACAATTAGACAGCTAGAGCTCAGTTTTGCAAAGGTCGACAGAATTAGAAACGATATAACAAATAAAACTTTACTTTTGTTGTCTTCAGGTGTGTGATTGTGTGTTTTTCAGCACGTTGTGTTGATTGGATAAGTTCAGTGGAAGTTTCTGAATGAAACGAACCACTCTCGAGGTTTTTCACTCGTTTGCGTCTCGTTTTGAGCACAATGCCACGTTTAACAAGCGCCCTTTTCAAATCTGGAGTTTGTTTGCTGACACAGCAGAAGCTTTATTAAAAGCAGCGCTTTGTGGAGCGCGGCTAAAGAAATTAATTGAAAGTCTTCCCGGGACTTGATTATCCGCGACACAAACACTTGTGTGTGTGTGTTTAAATTGCTGTTTAACAGTGTTTGTTTGCTTCTTTTTTTGTGTTCGCTGAGACAAACGTCTTCACGCAGCGCCTTCGTTTCTTGTTAGTTGTTTGCCGTTACGATAACGAGGATCCATTTGGTGTTTTGTGGTGCTTTTGTCATCAGAAGAGCCATTTAAATGGCATTACTGTAGGGTGCGCGTGTGATTGTTGCACTTACACAGTTTTCCTATTTAAAATTACAAGCTTCACGTTTAAATCTAATTTCTGACATAAACACCAGCTCTCGTCTGATTCACTCTCAGCTGTTTGCTGTGAAGGCTGAAAGCAGAATTGTGTGGGCCGCTGAGCCGTCTGGCTGCCAGTTATTTACTTTTAAAGGTGGATGTTAAGTAGGGGTGCAAATCTCTCAGTGTCTGGAGAATCGATTCGATTCCGATTTTTGGTGTCACGATTCGAATCAAAATCGATTTTTCGATTCAGAAACAATTTTTGATTCAGAAACGATTTTTCTATTAAAATGGTCATAAATTTAGTTTCAGTTTTGTAACTGACAAGCTGAAAAGAATAAACAACAATGTAAACAAATGGAACATTTATTTAAAACAATAATTTTAGGTTCCTTATTGTATCAAATTTTTTGCATCGTTTGATATTTATACCAAAAATAGGAACAAATAATACAGGAATGCATTAAATTCTGTAACTTAAATAACCAGTATTAGGTTAGCTTTTTGCTCTGTTACTTATAGAAGATTATTGTTTGAATTGATTGTTTAAACTTGTTTTGTTTTTGAAAAAAGGGGCAGACAAAATAAGATTTCTTCTTCTTTCTGCCACCTTTCATTTTATGTATTCTTTCATGTGATATGGTTTTATTTTCTTTATCTTTTGGGTTTTAATGTAAAAAAAAAATAATCGATTTTGGGGCTTTTAGAATCGATTCTGAATCGCCAGGACTAAGAATCTAGATTCTTTTAAAAATTAAATTTTTCCTGCACCCCTGATGTTAAGTTTGGTTTGCTGTACATCACCAACTCTTAAAAAAAAAAAAAAACATATCTTAAATGTGTTCAACAATTCATAAAATTCATTTTCTTTGTTGCATCTTATGATATGCAGTCGAAAATTTAAATCTGACAAACCGTGACAAAATAATTTTATTTTTTAAATATGCCTGCATTTTTAATAGCCACAGAAGGTTCTTTAATTATATGAGAATAAGTGTTCCGTAAGGGGAAATCCTCCTTTTTATATGAGGCTTAAAATGTCATTTTTATATATTTTATACCCGCAATAGACTTTTAAGTATTTTAGAGCCAACTCAGCCTGAAATAAATGTTTCGTTTTAGTACTTTGAGGGCCTTTAGTTTAAACAAATCCAAAATTTCAGCGACAAAATATTAATTTTTTTCGTGTGGCAGTTATTATATATATATAATAAGGTATTTTCCTCGTTAGTGCCCCGAAAAATGTTCAACTTCAAAAAATGTTTTTTTAATATATCCATTCCAGAATATTGGGAAAACCATCCAGAACCAGTAACCTAAAACAATCTTATTTTTTACGTCTTAACAGTTTTATTCTTAGGCAAACCTACACAAGGTGGTTGGTGGTCGGACATGGGATGTATTATTATTATTATTATGTTTTTTACATAATAAATAACTAAATTACAACTCCATTTTTTATCTCCATTGTCACGTTTTGGGTCGAGCATGCAGGAGTTAACCAGACTCTGGCCTGGCGTAGACCATTCTTCAGTATTGCACGCAGGTGGCGCTATTAACCATAAAGTAGGGATGCACGATATGGGATTTTTGGCCGATAACCGATATAATACCGATCATTTTTCCCTAGACCTACTTACCGAGACTACCGGTACATAGCTTTATTTGCTGTGGAATTAAAATACTACCCTATTTTTCAGATTATAAGGCGCACTTAAAATCCTTTAATTTTCTCAAAAATCAACGGTGAGCCTTATAATCCAGTGCACCGTATGTATTAATTCTGGTTGTGCTGACTGACCAAACCAATTTTATGTGGTACAACTGAACAATGTTGAGAGTTATTGTGAATGAGTTAAATAAAGTTTGACTTATCTGACTTTTGTTACGCCTAATGCGCCTTATGTATGAAAACAGACCCGTTCATTGATATTGCACCTTATAATCCGGTGAACCTTATAGTCCGAAAAACACGGTACATTATTCGGCATGGTCTTTGTCAGTTTGGCCTGCTTCCAAATGCAGATGTCATAAAGGGGGCTGAAAATGATGTAACACTTCAACTTGGATTATGTTTACTGTCAAATTTATTCATGACATTTACTCTCTCGAACACAATGACAACACACGAACAGTGCAAATTTGTAAATGTTCACAAATCAAAATTCAATCTGTTCGCAAGCAACAAGTGAAAAGTGCATAAGTAATAGTGCATTAGTAGATAAACTTGACAGTTTCTTAAATTTAAAATTAATTTAAAACAGAAGCCTTTCATATCTGTGATTTATTTTGATGGAATGTCCGATATTTAACTTTATCGCTAATATGATCCGATACCGATACATGCCGATAATATCGTGCAACCCTACCATAAAGGCAAGTGTGTTTTTGCTCTTCACAATCAAACTCAAACACTTTTGTCGGACGAGATGGGAGACGGGACTCCACAGGAACCTCCAGCGTCATTTGGCGTGCCTCTTGCAGGTATTGTCCCACCCATTGTCTGTGATTTTGACAGCATCCCACAAACTTAAAAGAGGATCATCACCTTGTGTGATGATAGAAAAATCAAAAGATAGAAAAACAATTAAAAAACATTACTGAAAGCAATGCATTGTTTTATGATATGCTTCAGAAAATGCATATAATGGGACTTCAGTGTACAGGTAGTCCTCGACTTACGACGATTCGACTTTACGAACGCGCTCCCATTGAAAAGCATTGTTCGAGTTACGCCGTTTATGCGCCTTTACAGCAGAAAATACGGTACCGAAACGAAACTTAGGGGAGCTTGAAACTTACAGAAGGGAAGGGGGAGCTGGAAAAGAAAGTTGGGGGAGCTTGAAACTTACAGGAGGGGTTTCCACTGACTCGCTCAGTGGAAACTTACAGAGCAGGCAGACCTCTGGACCGCGCGTGGAAATACAGGAGGAGCGGAGGACAGCTGAGCAATGAACTAACATGCTAGCAACGAGCTAACATGCTAACAGACGTTACTGTAAACGCTGTGGACCTCGTGACGCAAGCTGCAGAGCTCGGAGGTGCATGAGCTAACATGCTAACAGACGGAGGAAGAAATGACCAGCTCCCAGTAAGAAATTAACTCCTTTTTTCCTTTATTATGGCTTCTAAATGTATGTGGTTTTTGATAATTATGTAAGGTAATGTGTTAGGATAGGCTAAATGCTTGGTAAAAATACAGTACTGTATGTATGAGGTGCTTGGATGTATGAGGTGCCCTTTGGATGTATGAGGTGCCGTTTGGACGTATTTTCGACTTACGGCAATTTTCGGCGTAGGAACGGAACTCGTTCGTAAGTCGGGGACTACCTGTAGTTGATTTTCCCCCTAAGGACCACTAGAGGGCAGTAACATTACTGTGAAGCTACGAGCGCGTTTAAAACAATTCTTACTTTGTTAAATAAATAATTAGAAGGTTTTTATGCTTTGTCAGCAATATGTTTATTAAAGACATAAAAAAACACAAATAAAAATAAATGCATGGTTGATTATTCCCCGTGAGACCTGAGGTTTGGCAGACATGGCGTCACATAGTTGGGAGCAAACAAAGAACGTACGTATGAGTGTGTAAAATTTGCCTAATTAAATCATATAAATACTGTAGTTATTATTGTTCGTATTTTCTTAAGAACAATACAACAACTTTAACTAGCATTCCTTGAAGGATGCATATCACCAGCAGAAGTTTTAAACAAAGTTTCTCGAGTAAAGAACTTGTTGGGGATGACTTCCACACCAAATCTCAGCTCAGTGACTGTAAAATGGACTGAGTTCAGTCCTTGCTTCATGCTGGGCTTTTAGGTAAATCAAAACAAAAAAGGGCCACCCTTTTGTTAAAAGGGGGGATATGTAGTGATACATGTTTTTTAAATTTGGAATTTGTTTCTACTTTCGTAATAGAAAAGGTGAATCCGATGGCGGTGTGTCCATCCTCACCTGGTTGTCTGATGAGTTCAGGACATTTCTAACTAACTGGATGATATCGGCTGTTTTGGCTTCATGTCAGCAGTGGTAAACCAAACACCGTCTCTGTTTGCTGGAGTGGCAGATAAGCTGCAGGACAGCACCCCCCACAATGACTTACTGGTAATTTAGGAAATCCTTACTGGCAGGTTGAGATGACAAGACCACAGTTTTTGTGGCGGTTCTCTGTAATTTGCTTGTTTTCCACTCTGCTATAGAGCCTATGCAGTACAGGAGCAGACAAGCCAAGAAGCATTTCTTTCTTCCTTTCACTCAGCCTTTCTCCTGGCCTTGCTCTCTCTCTCGACTACTTGCTCTCTCCTATTGTTGTCGATATATTATTATTCAGCTCGGCTTTGTGGCCTCTACGTTAAAAAGAAAAACACAGGCTGCGACCGGCAGAAATCACAGCCCACTGTCCGACATCAGTTACATATACAGGAAGGATAAAAGGTGCTCTGACAGCTTTAAATGTAAAGGTTCCATCTACGGTAAAATATTTAAATGGGCTAAATGTACGAGTAAAAACATTTGGCTTCAATTTTATTTGTGGCTAAAAAGCTGCTGAATTTGTTTTATTTAAAACGTCCTTACATGTGGCATCAATGGTTTCTTTCATTCACATTTGCGTTAAAATAAAAGTTTTCAATTTGATTTGTGCTTTTTGTCCCCCGTCGTGGAGCAAAGAGGGGAAGATCGGAAAAACTTTCCAACATCCGTGCATGTTGTGAACGTTGCTAACTGAAAAAAAAAAAAAAAAGAAGTGATAAAATATGGGGTTTGTGGCTACACTCTCTAGAAGTAGGAAAGGCCACTATCTAAAATTGGGTTGCTACTAGGGATGCACCAATCCACATTTCTCACTTCCGATCCAATACTGATACATAAAACTGGGTATCGACTAGGCATGTAACGGTTGTAATGGGTGTACCGAACCGTTTCGGTTCGGCACGTTCGGTTCGGTCCACCTGCGTACCGTTTCGGTTATTTTTTCACTCATTGAACGTTAATATATGCGCCGCGGAACAAAATTTCCTGGGCGCGTTTCAGCACGGAGCTATTATCGCGAAGCACGCGCAGCTCGCTCAGCCTTTAGCCGTTAGCTTCTCACTGCGGTCTCCTGTTTGGGGAACGTTTCTTGTTAAAAGACGAGCGGCGCGCACATTCAAAGCTGTGTGGGGTGTCAGCTTCACACAGCTGAAGAGACTGGCTCTGCAGTAGACAGCACGTCTCACGTGAACGCGCTTGAAACTACGTCATCGGAATGTGAACGAGCAGCTTGCAACAGCGCTAATAAGAACAGCTGCATTTAAACTACTTTTATCAGGTAAATCATATCAGTCCAGAGCAATAACACAAACTGTGAGTTTTTAAATATCTGAATCTCTGTCTGAATGTTGTTATTATGCGCAGGCTTTAAAGTTATTGATCCTCGCTAGTCGCTACGAACACCCATCACTCAAAAAGTGCAGAACTTTATGAAAAAACTAAAACTGATAAGACCTGGAGCAAAGCCCTGCCCTAATGATGAGTGAGAGATTCAAACGTTCAAGAAGAGGTATTGTTCTTTTATTATATTATCTGTGGAATGTTCTGGAGAGTGATGTTAAAAATGCAAAATCAATGTATACATTTAAGAAAAAGGTCAAAAAGGACTTGCTCAAAAACTATATATGATGTAGCTTAGTGTGTTTGTGTATTACAGTTAGAAAAATTAAGTAGAATTATTCATTTTGTGATGTAGTTTGAAGGTTATCATTGTTTGAACAAACTGTGAAATAAGGGGCAGATATAATAAGATTTCATCTTCTTTCTGCTCCTTTCATTTTATCCTACTTGTATTCTTGTATCTGATGAAACTGTTTTGTATTGTTCTTTTAAAATGAATGAATAAACATCAAATCAAAATTATCTAAATAATCTTTTTTATTCAAAATCATAATCTTATTAACTTTTTTTATTTTTTTTATTGTGTTTTATTTCCCGAGATACTTAAACTCCTCCACTTTTAATACTTTTAAAACTATAGCGTTTTTTGCAGATGATGTGGTCCTATTGGCTTCATCAGCTCGTGATCTACAGCTTTCACTGGAGCGGTTTGCAGCTGAATGCGATGCGGCCGGGATGAGGATCAGTTCCTCCAAATCCGAGGCCATGGTCTTGAGCCGGAAAAGGGTAGCGTGCCCTCTCCGGGTCGGGGAGGAGGTCCTGCCCCAAGTGGAGGAGTTTAAGTATCTCGGGATCTTGTTCACGAATGAGGGAAAACTGGAGCGTGAGATCGATAGGCGGATAGGTGCAGCGTCCGCAGTGAAGCGGGCGCTGTACCGGTCTGTCGTGGTGAAGAGAGAGCTGAGTCAAAAGGCAAAGCTCTGTAAAGTAAAATCATACACTCTCAGGTATTAAACTCATAATTAAACTCCTGTATTAAACTTTTCACCTCATGCACTCCAAATGACTTTGTGCAGCTTGTGACCATCTTAAATCTGCTGACTCTGTGCACTTTGTAACCATCTGTGTGAAACCAACCATTTGTTCCTCATTTTAAATGTCATATTCCTCATTTATCTGCTGACTGAAATGTGACCTTCTCTTTTTTAGTCTAAAAACACTTGTATTATGAAGAAAGTAATGAATGCTCATTTTCCATCTCTTATCAGCAGTTTCCACCTTGTGACAGATAAGCACCTCCTCGTTCCACCCATTGTATCATCCTGTTCCTCCCTAAAAGTTTGTTCCTCCTGCGCGAGGGTTTTTAACCATGCTGTGTTACACCTTGAGCTCAGAGCAGACCCAGACAGCTTCCGTGCCTGTATTGTTTCTGTTCTCATCTTGCAAGATTATTAAATCTTTTGAACTTGAACTTCGTTTATGACAGCCTTGCCTCGTTATTCAGAAGTTTATTCCACAATTTGGCGTCACGAAGACAGGATATTGCGTGTGACTGGACCACCTGCTGGAGACGACCGAACGGGACTCCGGAACCGTGGGTCTCTAGACCTGCTCCTCTTCCTCGAGTAGACTTCAGAGACGAGAGGACGTTTCGGTCCTCACAGCGGGAGAGCCAGCATCGACAATATTCAACGAACCAACGAGGAAGGCTGGGAGGTAAAGTAAAAATCTCCTTTCAAGTTTGAATGATTTAAGCCGGGGTAAAACTGATACGAGACGCGTTCAAGGACCGTAGGAAATTTGAGCGCGAGAGCACGAAAAACGCTGTGAACGTTTATTTTTAAACGTAAGAACACGTAAATCGTTGTGAGCGCAAGAAACGTAAAGCGTTGTGAGCGTTTATTTTTTTTAAAGCGCAAGAACACGTTAAAATTGTGAGCACTCGATAAGTGCAAGAGCAATTTACGCGTTAAACTCTTAACGCAGGAAGGTCCGCCCGAAAATCCAGCACGTAGGCAATTCAAATGTAGAAATACGTTAAAAAATTGTCGCCAATCGTGCCGCACGTAGGTTGTTATATGCATAGATATAATAAACACTCTTGTTAATAGTATGCTAATAAATACAATCATGATCAAGATAGTCATTTACAGTAGTTTGTAATAAAATAGTTATTGGTGTAATAAAAACAGATTCTAGATTCTCGATGAGTGTGACACCCAAAACATGAATAAAACGTTTTAAAAAAGACAAAAGTGCTGTCTGACTACCAAAGAAATCATAGCCACGTTAATAACGTTTTTAAAAAGATAAACCGTTTGTAAATCCGTCAAGATTACAGCGAGTTAAGAGTATTTTTGTTTGTGTAAACCCCTCACCTCCATTCAGTTTCAACAGCTGCAGCTAATGTTGCTGTCTGTCGCAAGATGGCTGCCACGTGACGACGCCGGAGACTCCGCCTCAGCTTATCTAGTGTTTATTATATCTATGGTTATATGAGGTAGAAATACTTTAAAGACTGCCGCAAATCGTGCCACAGAAGTAACTGTGGAGAGCGCTCAATAAAAATAAATAAAATAAAATAAAAAACGAAAAATAACAAATAAAAATAGATAAACCTGTGTAAGTTACACTCATATTGAAATAAAATAAAACAATTAGGCGCATAACTTGGCGCATAACTTGGTTCTAAACAATAAACTCATTCAAAAATAAAATAGGCAAATAACCTGTTTTTAAAAAACAAGGTAAAATTAACTGAAATATTAAATAAATACGGATAACAAATAGAATTAAATAGATATAATAAAAAAGTAAATAAAACAGACATTTAAATCAAATAAAAGACAAAATGGGAACAAAAAACAGCAAAAGCGAAGATTGGAACAACGTTGTCTCTTAAATTAAGAGCTAATTGTCTACACTAGTGGTCGTGTTTATTTGTGATTCTGGTTTCTTGTTTGTTGGTGGCGTGGGCTAGACAACAAGGTGATTCAGGTCTGTTTGTTCTGTTGGTTCGACTATCAGAGCATAACTTGAGCGTCCACTGCTATGTGGACTTAACAGTTGTGTGAGGAGCTGAAATTGTTTCTGTTTTGTTTGTGACTCAGATGTCTGTTTGTTTTATCGAGATTTTAAACTTTAGAGAGAATTGTGGCACTCCAGATGAGCGAACAGCTGCGTGTGTGTGCGGCTGTTCCTGCATGTGAAAAGAACAGCTGTTTTGTGTGAGTGAAGGGCTGCTAGGGTGAGATAATGCTTATGCCTCGAGTGTGTGTGTGCAAGTGTGAGTGCATGTATAACAGAGGAGTATGAGCTGACTTTGTGGTTTTGAAACCTGGCAGGTACAGATCACAAAGCTGGTAAGTATGGTATATTTAATGTTCATGAGAAGCAATCTGAAATCTGAAACTAGAAATAAACCCAAAGAAGCATAATCTGAAATATCTGAAACAATCTGAAATGTTAAAACATCTGAAATAAGCAGAAAATAAGCTAAATAAAGTGGAAATCATCTGAAAAAGCTTTAATTGGCCAAAACCAGCTGAACAATAGCTAAAACAAGAGCATGGTCTTGCTAAATTAGGCTGAAAAAGTTGGATTAAAAAATGTATAATTAGCTAAAAAAGGCTATACAGAAATTCGTAAGTTAAATACCTTTTAATACCATCACAATATTTTTAATGCCATCACAACACTGAGCTGTAACCGTGGCAGCCAACTCTTATACTTTAGTTCAGAGTAACTAATTGTAAAGTAATAGATTACTGAGACTTTCTTCCTAAACTTTGGTAGTAAATGTAGTTTTATAAAATTCTGGATACATCAATTTGCTTCTTGCTTCAATAAAAGCACTGGCCTACTTGTTATTTAAAGCTAACCCAGGAGAAAAAGTTATTTAATTGTTCCCATACATAACATATCTCTAATAAATAAAAAAAGTAAACTTGAAGAAAAAAAAAAACTGTTTAATTAAAAGGATCGGAAGACATGCACAACCAGAGGGAGGAAAATAATAACTACTGTATTTTTCAGCCTGTATGACATATTTATGGATTCTTTTTGACTTAAACTTTTCACCAGCTATCAATGATGCAATCAGCCTGCCCCTTCATTCTGCTCTGCTTAGAACTGTCAAAACAGCTGCGTTTCCTCTTCCTGGTTCTCTGTGCGTTCACGAAACACCAAGGCAGCAAAACTACTTTTTAAAATAACGCTGACGTGACCATTAAAGTGCATTTATTAAGAAAACATTATAATTTTAAGCTAACTAGAAAAATATTGTTGTGTAGGTTTAAAAATTAATACCCCATCAGATGGCGTTTATTACCTTTTAATAATTTTTAATGGCTGTACTTTGTGTTGATTTTATTTACTACCTTTTAAACCTCTTACAACCCTGCAGATACCCTGTGAAATTAGCATAAAACAGCTGAATAAAGCTCAAAAGAGCACAAAGCAGTTGAAGAAACAGCTGAAATTAGCTGAAAGTAGCTGAATTAATGAAAAAGTGTACAAGGAAGGTGACGGTTTAAACTTTATTAAAAACTTAGTAACTTAATCAAACACTATAAATATGGTGCCTGGATAACACATCTTAAACAAATTAGCAAACATCTCTTTTAAAATCTGACAATAGCTTCGGTTTCTATAAGTTCAACTAAGATGAAAAAACTTTGACACTTGTAAATAAAGAAAATTAAAATGTATTCTTGTCAAATAAACTTTTTAACTACACTTTATAATCCTATAAACTATCATACATAAGAAATGTTTTTAAATGTTGAGAGCTGTTTGAACTGATGTAAATATCCATCAATATTAAAAGATGTCACTGGTATAGCTTAGCCACACACACCAAAACAGTTAACCCTTCGGAAAACAAAAAACAAACAAAAATATATATATATATAATATAATAATAATAAACAGAACAGTTCCTTTCTCTGCTGGCTGCATGGAAATGCTACACTTTCAGTACATATTTGCAGAGTCATCTTGGTTGGTTTGCAGTGTTATCAGATGCTGCACACCCGTTCTTGAGCTGCAGCTATATGGCGCCGCAGATGACAGCTGAAAAATGTTATGAGGCTTTAATACACTACAACATAGCTCTTTTTATGCATGATTCCCCACAGGTGTAAAATTTGACCTGCAACATTTTATTAATTTATTTAGGCAGCACCATGCAAGAAGGGTAATTGCTTAAAGGATTAATTTTAGGTACGTTTTGATAAATTAAGAAGATTATGGCTTTAATTATAAAAGTTGCAGGTCTCAATCCTCACCAAATGTCTCATTTTGATATTAAAAAAGAGACCACTGAGTGATCCTCACTGACAGGCGGTGAGTCAAAAACAAATATTCTAAGAAAAAGAAAACTGAGGACATTGTTTATAATAGAAGATTTTAGGGAATTTGGCTTTGATCTTGATTTTAGGATTAAAATGAATGTTTCCACTCTTAATGTAACTTAGAGGTTTTCTTTTAAAAATCCGTTGTGCAAACCTGATGCGGGATGACTCTGTTGAAGGTAAATGCTGAGGCCCCAAAATAGAACTTGTTAATTGTTGATTATTTTTGAACCTGGCTTTTAATATTTACATTATATTTCTATTTTTTCCTTCTCAACAGCGTGTGAGAAGACCGAGTTTGTGGAAAAGGGGGTGAGTCTGGCTGATCCCACAACCTTTGAACAGAACACATAATTTGTACAGATAAACCTCCACTAAGCTAGAACTCTGCCAAAAATACATACAGCATCTGTTTTTTATCACTGCGACTGTGGTTATCGGTTTGATTGAATTGGATTTGATGTGTAAAGTTGACACTAAAACTGGTACTGTGACTTTCTAAGAACACCACTAATGCTATAACAAGCGGCACTGCTCGATGAACTCAAGGTGCTGAACACCAGTACAACTGACAAAGAACTGTCACTGAGTGAAGGCTACAAACAAAAACTGTCAAAGACCTGTCAGAGAACTGTCAAAGAACTGTCTGCCAAGTAAAGCCAGCAACAAACTGCCAAACTTGAACTTTAATAAAGTCCAGATTTGGGGGGCCTGGACGGAACAAAGCAGCAGAATTTGCAGGATGGCGTGAGCAGACAGCAGAGTGTGACTCTGAACATGCAGCACTGAAGCTGGAGAAGATCAGCACAGCAGAACAACCACCTGCTACGTTCACGGAACAAAGCTGCATCACTGGAGGCTGGAGCCGACACAAGCTGAACAAGGTCTCACAAACAGAGCGAGCACCATCTACAGCAGTCCAGTGGAGGTGTCGACCTAACATCTGATCTGATTGGTTCATCCGTTGACAGTGTTGTGATCAAAATTACAGTTTGCTTTGATAAAAATTGCTAAATGAAACACATAGGCACACTTTAGGATGTGCATGTTACATTTTGACGTGCATGTCTCATGATTCTTAGTGTAACACTGATACAAGGGGGTCAGCTTGTTTACTTGTCCTTGTTCCAGAAGACTCTGAGATTAACAGTTTAGATGCATTTTCGTGGGTCTGGTTTGCTACAAGGGATGAAATTTATGGTTAATTTTTTAGAAGGAAATTGTATAAGAACTTGTTTCATATATAGCTTTATGCTTTCAAAATCTAGATTGAACATTTGCAGTAGGCCTGTTACAACTACATAATTTTTATTTTATTTTATATTTCTGAAACCAACACTCAGACTG
>JBBPBX010040095.1:19157-29549 GCA_038048925.1 Garcialebias charrua | reverse complement strand
GCAGATATGTAGATGGGTATATGAATGAATATAAATGTATATGTATGTATACTGTATATATATTTGTAGGTATGGGTATGTGTATTTATAGAAATCTACTGCAAGGTCATGAATATTATTAGTCTTTATGCATGTATGTTTCGTTGCTGTGTTCTGTCATGTGCTTTGCAGGATTGCGGACGGAGGTTGGGTGTGTTTGCCTTGTGCTCTTTTTGTGGATAATTGTTGTTTTGTTGTCTTACTTTCTCTTTTCTTTCTCTCTATAAAAAATACATATTGGAGTGAGAGGATGGCTATAAGGTGAGAAGGGAGGCCATCTATAAATGGAAGAAAAAAATAACACGAGTTATGGTGCATAACTTTCAGATACTCCCCTTCTTTTAAGGGAGTCCAAGCATCCCAATGTCAGCTTCTGAAACTACACCTGAATTCTTTTCAAACATGGTGCACTGATTACTGAGAGTTTGATGGTTTTTATTCCAAACAAGCATGCTAGCAGCTGTATTCACTTATTAGCATAACTTTCACAAAAGTGTAGGAGCTAAACAGTAAAATAGTAATAAAATCATCTTCCTTTTGAGGCATGTGGCTTTGAAAAGCTCAAATTACAATAACCAAGTTTCAAAAAGAACTTATTTTTGAAAGAACATGTTGGGAATGGTCTACCAACCAGAAATCCATGAATCACTCATTTTATGGAAAGTAGTGGACAGACAAAATGTATACTTTTATAAACTTTACCATGAATTTGACTTTATCTTCTGAATTTCATTGTATGGAAAATAATCTAATCCTTCACAGTTTCTAATGCTAGTTTTAAACAACAACAACAACAACAACTACAACCTGTGAATAGTTCAGAAAACTTCTATATACAGTACTCTAACCCAAACCATTTCCCCATTATTGTTAACAGGATCCTCTGTAGGGTGAATAATATAATAAAAAAAACTTTTACAGTTTTTAAACCAAGTGTCAAACCAACAATGAAAAGCTCCTCTCTGGTAGGTAAAATGGTCAAAGCTTTATTTACAAGTGATGTTCACAAGACACTGGAAGGATCTGTAGAACAATGGAGATGAGTAATGTATTATTCTGAAGTAGTTTAGTTATAGATAAATTGTTCTTGTGGTTCACAGGCTTAGAGATGATATGGGGTTTCCAGAAGTGGTCGGCGAACCAGGGTGGAGGCAGGTAGTGTAAAGCTGGGTTCCCACCAAACGCGTCTTCAGCAGCAAAAACGCTCCCGACGTGAACTGTTGGCTGCTTGTCAACAGATGTCACCAAAGACGTCTGAAGACGCGCAGTGGAAGGAGCGTCTTGGTCCTTTTCCGGTTGGGTTTGTTTTGTTTTTTGTACACCGGGCAGATAAAATCAGCTGTTTGTGAGCCTCGTTACTACTTAAGTGGGTTTTCTATGAGCCGAACTGCAGCTCCGAAAGTCTTTGTTGAGATTATTATTATTTTTTTATGTTTGGGGTGATCGTACGCTCGAGCGGACAGCGGCAACTGTAAAAATGCCAAGTTTCTTACCGGAGGCTGGTTTCTTAATGGAGGCTCGTTGGGCTAAGTTTAAAAAGTCCAAAAAAAGTCCTGTCGTTGTTGCGTCATCACATAGCAGAGTCTCTCCCGATTGGTTGCTGCTACGCGGCGAGCAGCCGAAGTAGGTCAAAGTTCAATTTTTGAACTTGGGCAGCCGTTGCTCTGGACGCGCCGTGTGCGCGGAAAAGAACTGCTCGCGCTGCTCAAACTGCTCAAAACGCGCCGCGTCATGCTGCACCACTCCTCGATGCGCGGCCACATAGACTTTGCATGTAAACTGGCTGCTTCGGTTGCTCGAAACGCGTTTGGTGTGTAGCCGGCATTAGAGTGGCAGGATGGCTGCTGTGCTTCAATCTGGCTGTAGATCCTTGATGAGGAGCTCAAGTTATCAAGGAATAATCTCCCAAAGGGAATGGACCTTTCCAAGCTCCGCCCACAGGGCAGCGTTTCATTGGCTAATACCCATAACACGTCACAGCGCAGCTTCCACGTGCGTGCCGGTCTCACAAAACAAACGCTACGGTAGCGTTTGTGAGACCGGCACCACATGCTACTTACATTGCTAGCTAGCATACGTGCAGATTTTTTCTGCGTCAGGGCTGGAAAAATGTCCTCCACCGTCAGTGGGGTATCTGTACAGGAGATGTCAGGTACCCTGACCGTATTTGTGGAAGTAAAATTCACCGTTTCCCTATATGTGAAACTGAATGCCTTGCTTGGATCAAAGCTTGTGCACGACCACAAAACTGAACAATTATTTCTTTCACCAGCAGAGAAGGGTTGACCTGCTTTTGAAACCTGCTAGTTAACAACACGCGGTCACGATGAGAGAAAGCCACAGTTCACTGAACGTCCTGGAAGTTGGGAAGAAACAGCTCTGCTAACTTCACATGAGCTAGCTAACACAACGAGCTCTACTGTCGATTTCACCTAAAACTGCACAAAATCGTGACACGAAGGCTGGATTTTAACTAACACACCGAACGGCTGAGCTTGTTAGCCCTCACAAAAGTCGCTGTCGGCGTGTTTAGCAGCTAAAGCAGCAACGGCTAACCAATGGAGATTACAGTTAGCATTAGCTTTGCGACCAAGGCACACAAACTTTTGCCAACAATAGAAATCGCTGATTTCAAAAGTAACCCTCAAAACCATGAATGCCTGACTTACCCAGCCTTGCAGGACAATAGGCATCAGTGATCCTGTCCACAGCTGTAATAATGCTGAGCCTGAGCGTGTGAGGAGCTGATGTTTTCCCCATCAGACAGTAGCATTAGCGGTGACGCGCACGCTGTTTGGAGGCATCGCGTGGATCAAACAACTTGATAACGTCCACAAAAAAAAATAACATGAACTTGTTGGTTCCCCTGTCCATTGTCATGGCTGATATTTTGTTGGAATCTGGGAGAAATGATACACTATTCGACTCAGAAATACCCTGCAGTCAGTCGACGCCATGTTTTCCATTGACACCAAAGCTGCGCTTGGGAGACGTGCAGCCATCTTGGAGCTTAGGGGGCGTTTCTGGGCGGAGCTTGGTAAGGTCCATGGACATGAAGAACACCAGGGTATCAGGGTCTCAAGGAAGATAAACCAGGAACTAAGAGCTGAAGAGCACAAGGAATATCAAGGTTGATGTTCTATCAGATTGGGTTAGTCTAGCTAAAGCTGTTCCAAAAATACTGAAGGCATGAAATGTTCCAGTGAAGAGAAATGTTTGCCCAGGACCTTAAATTATTGTTTTGGTCAGCCAAAATGACACTACACCACCCGGTACATGTGTCTACAGTTAACTCATTCCCATTTTTGGTTGGCCAAGATTTTATAAATTGCTTTGACGCGATTATAAATTATGGTGATCAGACAATGTGGGCCACAGTGAGCAATCCACTGCCGATCGATATGCCTCCACAAGGTCATGACACTGACTGTCTAACAGCAGGTACCGCAGAAGGCATAAGGGAACCCCCAACCGAGATCGCAAGCCCGGTAAGTGAATCCTTAAAAACAGGTGAGACAGAAGAGACCCAACAGTTGGACCCGACTCTGGCCCAACAAGAGAACCTCCTCTGCGATCTGAAATAATCAGCACTCACTGAACACTACCTACCACAGGTAGTAAAAGGTGTCTGAGGATCCCACACCGTGATGGACTCTCAAACAGTGACTGCTGGTTATGGGCACCACTGTCCCCACGACCCAAAAAGGAAGAAGCGGTTAAAGATAATGGATGGATGGATCTTGGAACAAGACTATTTTTTTCTTCCCTAAACATTAATAAAAACTTTATGTTCTCAGTTATCATGACATGATAACCCTAAGAAGTTCAATGGACGACAACTGGACTTCCCATGATTCTTAAAGATGTTACCCCTCTGATCTCTGATCCAAAAGGTTTCTTCATTTCCTATTATAAGATGCAATTCCTGTTTAAAAAAATATAACATCCACATTAACGGGGGTGATAGGTCACATGAGCTGCTGACCCACCCCTTCAGCCTGTGAGCTGTTTGGGTTGTTGTCACCTGTTTAAAGCTTCCTAACAAAGCTGACAGGTGAGCTGTTTGGGTCACAGGTATCAGACTGTAGATGGTTGTGAAACTAATTGTACAGAAAAGTCAAAGCTGGATTAATATGTGTTAGAAAGATGGAAGCTGAGACCATGTCATTGGTTCAGTGTTGGTTTTTCATGTTCAACCTGGACTGCCTTTAAAGGGGACCACATATTCAAAATTCACTTTTTAAAGTTTTTTTTACTCAACTTTGGGTATGTACTTCATAAAAAAACAGTCCTAGTGGCAAAAAAATGCACCCAGTGGTTTATTTACTCTAGTAAATTTATTTTACTGTGATAAGATACGTTTCGTTTTAAAATACTCTCGCATGTTACGTCACAAGCGAGAGAGGACAACCCACCCCAACCTGAGTCCAGCCCCTCACCTAGCAACCCCTGGTTAGGCTCAACCCACTTCTGTATTAAACACATGACTGTTGTTTTTCATGATTTCATCTCATCTTTTGTTTATATGTTCTTAATTTCATGTGTACAGCACTTTGTTGCAGCTGTGTTTTTTTAAATGGCTTTATAAATAAAGTATAATTGTTATTTTTATGTTTTAGTTCAATTTTTAGTGTATTTGCGATCGCTCCCAACGCGCAGCCGGCAAAAATTAAACGAGCGGACCCCCGGCGTAGGGACCTGCGGCAACGGGACCCTCTTCTGGCGCGATGGAGCGGAGCTTCAACTGTACAGCCTCGCAGCAGCCTCGCAGCAGCGAGGACCTTCTCCTTACGGATTAATTTACGGGAGACACTTGGTGAACTTTGTGTTGTCTTGACTGGAACAGCGATAACTCCCAAAATCTCCGCGTGCAACGAGCGGAGCTGGCGAACACCGGAAGAGGAACAAGCTAACATTAGCATCGGATTCGGGTGGTCTAATGCTAAAAGGAGCAGCAAATTGCGGCGCGCTCAGACGGGTTTCGGTAAGTTATCTTAAGTTAACACTAACAGTAAGTCAAATGAGTAATAAAAAAAGAGCTAATTTTAAAACAACAACACATTACAGATACTGGCTGTTACAGAGGGCGTAAACAGATCTTTGAAGGGCGTGGACTTCAGAACTCAGTATCAGAAACCGGTCGTTCAAAACGAAAGTTAAAAATGGCAGAATTAAAAAGGGTATAATTAATTATCTAAGAATTATTTTGTGTATTAAAATGAATTAATATTGTCAAGATAGCACACAGAAATAACATAAAAATTTTAAATACTTACATGTGGTCCCCTTTAAGAAAAGCACATGCAACAATAAAATGTTATTCCAATCAGGATCAGTTAGTGTAACCATGCCTTTAGAATTACTGTCATAGTAACTCGCCAACAATTTTAAGATTAAGTTATATAAATAGGCAATAATAAATGCAATATATGCTAATTAGGTCTAGATATTTCAATGTACATTTCTATTATTAGTAGTAATAGCAGTAGCAGTGGTAATAATAATAATAATAATAATAATAATAATAATAATAACAATAATAATAACAATAACACACACTTAATTAAATCTGAATGTGACATAGCAGAGCTGTGGTTAGAGCTATCAAACTTACAGCAAGAAGAATTGGTAAATTGTCTTCAGATGTGATTGGTTGTTTGTCTTGATAATCTTACAACCTGTCCAAGGTATACTTGGCCTCTTTAACAAAACTTCTGGAGATACAATAGGGAAAAGCAGGAAAAGAGAATGGATGAATGAATATTTGTTGGAGCTACAGAAACATTTGTAATGGCAGGTAATATTGTAGAGCTGTAGAAGCACAGACATATGTGATATTACTCAGCAAAATGTGCTGTTGTTGTGTGACTAGGTGCTATAACATGTTAGTGTTTGTGTTTATGAGTGTGTGTGTGTTTGTGCCTTTGAGATACTGTCAAAATTCACTAAGTGGGGCAAGCCACATGACCCAAAAATACCCACGTCCTCTCTTCAGCTCTGTCTGTTTCCCTTCATCTCTCCCTCTGTGTCTTTCTCTGTTTCAAATGGGAACATTGTATTTGGCCTATCTTCATCCCAACAACTTCCTGTGGGCATTATGGCACACAGACACGCACACAGATACGCACACATGTCACCCGTTGCTCCAGGCATACAGCAGACTGGCACAAACTTTCAGAATGGCTTATCATGGCTTTCTACGGCTTAGAAAGGCAGATTGGTTACAGAGAGTGTCCCTGAACTGGAGCAGCACTGATCCAGGGCTCGGTGCAGCCAGCATTCCTATCAACAGCTGATAAATAAGCGTTGCAAAAGACACTGACAACACAAACATGTATTGTCCTTCCCATATGGGTTTACATGCCAGAGATTTTTAGGGACACAATCCGAGTTAATCTAGATATTGCCCTCATGGGACCTGGACTCATCAAAACATAGGCCAGATCCTTTCTCCTGGGGATGCACCAGCATGCGGCCCGTGACCCATTTAGCCCTGCCTCATTGTGCCCTGGTGGGTTTACAGGTTTACAGGCACTATCTGCAGTGTTTATGCCAAGCTGGCAGAGCCAACAATGGCCCAGGCAAATTTTATACAAAGCAAGATTTGGCCAAAGCTGTAAAAGGACTCCAGTATGAGGCTTGATGGACACCAGTGGTCCACTCCAACAATGCTGGATGGAGTTGAGTTGTGCCAAATAGAACACAATAATCATGCATGTTGAATGGAAATATAATCCAAGATACAATGTTGAAATCACTAAGATTATATTTCAGCAGTATTTAGTTTGACTGTGACTGTTTGCCCTTAATCTTTCAGAATATGTTAAAATCAGCTTGCTCTCCGAAAATGATAGCTTTGTGATTTTTAAAGCCTGTTGTTTCTGTGGTACTCTATGAGCTGTGACTGTCAGGGAACATGGAGTCAGGAAAACAGGACAAAAGTCTTTGTCCAAGCTAGGCTAATAACTAGCAAAACAAGGATGAATTTATTGTTTTCCAGGTGTAAAAACTACTCTCAAAAGTGACATACTTTGTAAAATAATGCTACATTGGCTTATTTCAAACTTCACTTTTGTATATCAGTTGTTCAGTTTGTCACTGTTTTCTCAACCAAACAATGTTCCAATGCACTTGTGCCAAGCAGAACACTGTAACATTCTTTCACACCTGCATAAAGTGAATGAAAATGAGTTGTTTTACAGGGCAGCACGGTGGCACAACTGGTAGAGCTGCTGCCTCTCAGTGAGCAGGTCCCTGGTTCAAATCTTGGTCCAGGGGCCTTTCTGGGTGGAGTTTGTATGTTCTCTCAGTGTATGAGTGGGTTTTCTCCAGGTACTCTGGTTTTCTCCCACAGACCAAAAACATGCATGCTAGGCTGATTGGTAACTCTAAGTTGTCCCTAGGTGAGAGAGAGTAGAGGCTTGTTTGTCTCATTTGTCTCTGTGTCCCTTTGATGGACTGGAGATCTGTCCAGGGTGTCCCTCGCCTCTCGAACATTGATGGCTGGACATGGGCACCAGTGACCCCCTCGACCCATAATGGAAGAAGCAGGTACAATATAATGGATGCATGGATGGAGTTGTTTAATAAGCCTGAAAATCAAGATGAAATGGTTCGTCTTTTGATCAACTGTTGCACTAGCCTGGAGGAAGAGGTTTAACTGAATTAAACATGGTGCTAATTATTTAGAGAAAAAAAGTGACTGTGACCTGAGTATCAATGTAAAAGAATGAACCATTTTAATATGTTCATAAGATAATTGTTGTCATAGTTTTTGTAGAACCAGGAGGACAAGAGGGTCAGAGCAGTTAAGCAATAACAATATGCCACGGACCAGGATTTGAACCAGGGCGACCTGCTCTGCCAGTTGTGCCACCGTGCTGCCCTGTCAACAAACTAATAAACATAATAATAATAATGAATTTAATTTATAACGCACTTTTCATTAATGAAAATCTCAAAGTGCTACAAAGTGCAACAGAATTAAATGTCAATAAAACAAGTAATAAAACAAGTAAAATCAATAACAGTATCAACTAAGATCAAAAGTAGAATCATGAGGAGGTAGAGTATGCTCGGTTGAAAAGAAAGGTCTTCAAGCCGCTCTTAAAGTCAACCACAGACTGTGGGGCTCTCAGGCAGTCAGGAAGAGAGTTCCACAGGCGGGGGGCAGCCACACTGAAAGCCCGGTCTCCCATGGTCCTTAATTTGGTTCTCGGAATGTGAAGGAGATTACTGTTCTGTGACCGCAGAGATCGGGTGGATGAGTATGGAATAAGAATGTCCTTTAGATAGTCAGGTGAAGTTCCGTGTAAGCGTTGATGTGTAATGAGAGCAGTTTTGTACTGAATTCTGTAGGTGACTAAAACTACTGTATTAAACAGAAATACATCAATCTATGTCAATGGCCCAGACAAGCAAATACCTTGTTTGCACTTTGGCCTTGAATATGGGGTGATGTGAAGTAATACCTGAAACTCTGTCTAGTTATGAAGCATTTGTGTATGGAATTACATTAATTTATCTTGAGCGGGTCAGAAGTTATGGGCCAGACAGGAGAAAGCTTATTGACGGACGGTCGGTGACTAAACCATGAAACATCATGCCTTTGACAGGCATATGAAAAGGAAAGATGGTGCAACAATCTCATTGAAAAAATATTTTGCAGGTCAATCTCTATTTTTGTCACACGATGTGTGTTTTTTCAAAGCATACTGACTTTACATATGGGGTTAGCGCAGCCTCAGGACACATGGTGGCTCAGTGGAGACAACACATGAGTGACAAGCAGCTCAGCCCAGCTGAGCCCCATGCAGCCCCAAGAAAAGGAGGAAAACAGAATTTTGTAGCCACTTGATGACACCTCATATCAGCAGCATGTAGAGTCTTCATTGTAATAGAATAATGATGCTTGTAAGGTATTTAAACACTTACTGAGCCACCATTATTGGATGCGCAGTTTAGCAGATTTTAATCTTGCACAAACTGCCACCAAAATGCGCGAGTTCTTCCTTTTTCCGATACTAAATTGTTTTTACTGTGATTAGACAAGAAATGTAATTTCACGCTTAGACTTCAATTTATATTGGTCTACCAAAAAAATAGACCTTTTATTGAAACTATCACAAGAATTACATTAAACATTTGTATCGATATTAGCTCTGATTTAATAACTACGTTGACAAGAATTCAAATTAAAACAAACAGACAATTAGGAACTTAACTGTTGGCACATTTACTTGACAGATTAAATAGCTTATGAAAAATAAGAAATAGGAGGAAGGAGTTCTGGAGCTAAGTTAACCAAAGTTGTTTACTTTGAACCAACCAGGGTGGCAAGCTTTCCCATACGGATCTTAGCTGTACTTCCGACACGTGCAGCATACAAGCAAAGCCTCTTTACCTGGTGACGAGACGTCTTGCGAGGTGAGGACTGAGAAGTTTGTGGACACTAACGGACTGTGTGGTCCAGTGAGCGTCCAGATGACTTCGTGCGTGTATGACTGGGTCAGACGAGCGGGAGCACGCTTTCACCGGCAGGAACAGACTCCAATCGCACTGGTTGAACTTTCAAAATAAAACTTTAGAAAACAAATTCTTCAGAAAGGAGTGAATGGATCAACGTAAGGCTTTACTATGATCCCCGCTGAGACGTGGGTCGTTGACACATGACCGGGCGTCTCCAGCTTTCTCCAGGGAGAGAAACCAGTTGGCAGTTAGTTCTCTTCCAAAAAAACTAACTTCCAAATAGGAAGTGCCCATTATATGGGGGAGGTGGGGTCTCCCCACCTCCTCAACGGCTACAGGCTGGTTAACAAAATAAAAGATGGAAGTATGATCCCATAGGCAGAAAGTCTCTTGACGGACAACAGGAAAACTGTTTACATAAATCAGCCAGATGGCCTGCCTGTGAGCACAGCTAATGTTATGTCTAACTTCATAGACAACACAAAAGAAGCTGCAAGTTAAACGTTTACTCTGACCTTGTGCTTTAGATTCAAAGACTGCTTGCTTCTGCAGAAATAAACCAGCCGAAGGGTCAAAGTCATGCAAGTAACAGATCATCATTGAAATGACAAAAATACTGTTTGATCAATTCTGAATTAACACACATTAAAGAGAAAGTTCAATCTGATTAATTAGTGTCCATTAATTCATAATAATTGTCACAAAATATAAGTGTCAATTTGTCTCCTTGAGGGCTTCAAGAAGGTGTAACACTTAGAGTTTCAGAGAGATGTGGAGAGGTGTACTTGAAGGTCAAGACAGAGGCCTATATCACTACAGTCCCCCTTTTTGGAAGTCATCGCCTGTCCTTGGAGATGAGTTCCAACACGAAAGGATACCACCGAA
>JBBPBX010040095.1:0-11388 GCA_038048925.1 Garcialebias charrua | reverse complement strand
ACACACACACACACACACACACACACTATTTGTATTCATAAATCAATAGGAATGTTATGGCTGCATTGGAGAAGGTCAGGCTGATGGGAACTAGGAGGAGTGTGCACTTACCTGTGCTCGTGTGCCCAGGCAACATGACAGAGGAAGAATATTGAGAGCATCACTGAGAGGACAGGTTGTGAAGGGGGAGGGGGTGTGCCTTAAAGGAAGGATGATGAGAAAATATGAGACAAGGAGTAAGTGGATGAAGAAATGATTCTGGGCCGTTGCACAAAAACGTGATGAAAACGAATCAGTTGATAAAGGAAGGAGTAAAGTGAAGCTACAGAGGGTGGAGGTCAACAGAGGAGATGGTGAGAGATGAATTGGAGGGGAGGGGGGTAAAAGAGCACATGGCAGGGTCTGTGAACCCATTTGCTGAGCTCAGGTGCTTTGGTGACAGCTTCACGTCTCTAAAGCAACAAACAATTTGATTTTTCAGCTGCTCTGAGAGACTCTAATCCGGGTCAGAGAGCACGACTGGGACTTCTTTTTTCACTTGGGCTCTGTGGGGAGGGGGGTGCTGCTGACGTGACTCATCGTAGCCTGAGGTCAGGCTGAAGGAGGACTTTGTTCTTCAGTCCATCTCATCTGTCTTTTGGACCGTCAGACCGTCGAAGATTACATCACAGACAAACAGGATTCTCCACATGTTCACAACAAGTGGTGTAAGAACTGAAGTACACATATTTATTTCTGATCATTTGTTCTTTGTTTTCATCACAATTTCCTTAAAAAAACAAAAAACAATTCATCAACAAATATGTGTGGCTCCATCAGGAATAATGAGCTAGACTTTGGTAGCAAAACATCATGAATGAAAAGCTGAACAAAAATAAAAATGAACAAAATATATAAAAAATGGATTTAGGCAAAACAGAGAAGAAAATCCAACCAGCTATAGAGTCCTGTGGTTCAGGCATACTTCAAGATAGAAGCAGTTTATCAGTCCACCTGATCAGGTGTGTCCAGCAGGGTCAGCAAGGTTGCCGGACTTCTAAAACATCATTTGAACTCAACAACAGTAACTCCTAAGAAATAATATAGTATTCCCTACCACATTGTGCATGTGAACACAAGGCTTTAGGTACAGTACTGAGCAATGAGTAAAATATGCTTTAACAAAGGAAATATGTACCTCGTGGCCGATCGTCATTAGAGAAGTCCTAAATGAACGTTTTTCGTCCTATGCATTCTAAATAAACATGTAAAATATTAGAACACCATGACTGGCAGATGTACGATGTATTACAACAGCTATAAATACCTTTTCAGTTTAGTGAACTGTCGAGGCTGCTAGCCGCGTGCCTCTCGTCTCCAGGTAAATGTGTGTGTCGAGCACAGCAAATCTCGCCCCTCCCCTCCGTTCACACAAATCTCACGATAACGGTACTAACAAATAATCTTCACTACAGAATAAATGCATCTTGTACAAAATATCGCATTCTCTAGGTATGAGCAAAACAAATTAAACCCAACATGTTCTAACTACTAAAAACAAATATTAATTCAGCTTTTAATGCATAGATCATTTCAGCAACACTTACACACGTCATTCATTTATACTTTTGTTGGCTGTAACTGGGACCCTGTGTGCACAGTTTCGTTCCACCTCACGTACAACATGTGATGTGACTGACAATAAAGAACATTATCCTTGACTCTCACACTGTCTTTAATATCAAAGCATCTGTCAGCTAACACAACGTCCCCGGGTAATAATTTGAAAGATCACAGCTTCTGTTATAAGCTTGTCTGGTGCACGTCCATCCCTTAGAAAGAAAAGAAAGGCACAGATATTAGACAGAGTTTTATTTGACACATTAAAAATATGGCAAAGCAAGGAAGTCCTGTATAATATTTAATACTTTAAATTTACTTTTGCCAGCTGGTTTTTAATCAGCTCTGACCTATTCTCCTGCAACAGATGATTCATTTCTGCTCCTCTTTATTCACACAACTGACGGTGTATTTGTAGCTTTTTGCTGCTAGTACCTGTTCCTCCATCTGCAGCCTCAATGAACTCTTCTGGAGTTTCATCCATTTCATTTGAAGGTTTGCCTTGACAAGGATGTATCAGAACACAGAACAGTATTACTACAGTAACAGTGACAACACTAGAAACTTTAAACAGTTTATGTCACAATAACACAGATGTCCACTCTGTCTAAAATCAGACTATGTTATATAAAAAATATAAACCCAACCTAAACTTGGTTGACCCACTTCTATGAACTAAACATAAACTAAACACCCGGACAAAATCATGGTAAAAAATCATGCAACAGCTCCAACAAACCAAATTTAGACACTCACCAGAATGTCTGGAACAAACTAGCTGGTATCTTGGGACACTTGAAAAAGTCAGGACGTGTCACCGCTGATATCAGGCCATTCATGCCCCCCTCACATTGTTTCCAAGCGGGGAAACAATAAAACAAAAGTCTGTTTTCTGTCTTTTTTACCTTTTCGGTCGTGTGACCGGACACTACATCCAATTACACAGCAAGTTCGGACCATTGCAAAACTGTTAAAACCTACTTAGATTCTAACAAAAAAATGAGCAACAAAGCTTATTTTAAAATACAGTAAATATGGTTGATCCGCCAAATTCTATCCCATCAACCTTTGCGCCGCGGACCATCAGCCTTTGCACCACGGACCTGTGACGTCACGCTCCAAAGCTCTACAGGTGTTTTTGCAGATGGTTTGAGTGATCATTGTGTTATTGCGGCCTCAGGGACAATAAACTTCCACATTCTAAGCTCAGATTAATTCAAAAAAGGGATTTGAAACATTTTTGTGAACAGACATTCCTGTGGGATTTATCTCACTTTGACTGCCACCGTATTCCATTAACTGACGACATGAACAGTGCTTGGAACTATTTTCAAAATAGTTTAATCTATTTAGTAAACAAACATGCTCCTACAAACCAGATTCCAAAAAAGTTGAGAAACTAAACAGATTGTGAATACAAACTGAATGCAATAATGTGGAGATGGCAAATGCCAATATTTTATTCGTAAATGAATATAGATGACAAATCAAAAGCTTAATCTAAGTAAATGTAAAATTTTAAAGGAAAATATGTTGATTCAAAATTTCACAGTGTCAACAAATCCCCAAAAAGTTGGGACAGGTAGCAATAAGTGAATGGAAAAAGGAAATTGAGCATATAACAAAGAGCTGGAAGACCAATTAACACTAATTAGGTCAATTGACAACATGATTGGGTATAAAAAGATTTTCTCAGAGTGTCAGTGTCTCTCAGAAGCCAAGATGGTAAGAGGATCACCAATTCCACCATTGTTGTGCAGAAAGATAGTGCAGCAATACCAGAATGGTGTTACCTAACGTAAAATAGTAAGTCAAAGTCAAAGTCAACTTTATTGTCAGATCTGCAATATGTACTGTACAGGACATACACAGGACCGAAATTGCGTTTCTCTCAGTCCCTCGGTGCAACAGTAAACATCTAAACATTGAAACACTGAAACATATAATAATAGACATAAGCATAAAATAGTAAAACTAACACTGTCCTGAGTTTTTGCATAGTGGTATAAGAGTATGAAAATTTACACCAACTCTAAAACTAAAACATTAAACATTTAATGAACATAATACTGTCCTGAGTTTTTGCATACTAGTATAAAAAAAGAGTATAAAAAGTATAACTAAAATAAACTAAAGGTTTCCAGCAAAGACATAAATAGCAAAGACATTTAAGTTATCATCATCAACCGTGCATAACATCCTCAAAATATTCTGAGAATATGGAACAACCGCTGTGCATAAGGGTCAAGTTCGTAAAACTCTATTGGATGCTCGTGATCTCCGGGCCCTTAAACGTCACTGCACCTGAAACAGCAATGCCACTGTCAAGGAAATAACAGAATGGGCTCAGGAATACTTCCAGAAAGAATTGTCAGTGAACACAATCCACCATGCCATCCGCGGTTGCCAGCTGAAACTCTACAGTGCAAAGAGGAAGCCATTTCTAAGCAAGCTCCACAAGCTCAGACGTTTGCACTGGGCCAGGGGTCATTTAAAAGGGAGTGTGGCAAAATGGAAGACTGTTCTGTGGTCAAATGAGTCATGATTTGAAGTTATTTAAGGAACACTGGGACGCAATGTCATGCGGACCAGAGAGGACAAGGATAGCCCAAGTTGTTAGCAACGCTCCGTTCAGAAGCCTCCATCACTGATGGTATGGGGTTGCATGAGCGCTCGTGGCATGGGCAGCTTGCATGTCTGGAAAGGCACCATTAATGCAGAGAACTATGTTCAGGTTCTAGAACAACATATGCTCCCATCTAGACATCGTCTCTTTCAGGGAAGACCCTGCATCTGTATATCAGTCAAGATAAGGAGTTTGTCGCCAGCACAAATACTCAGGAACAGTGGGTTGGAAATTTGTCTAACAGGACCTTAACACAACCTGAGAAAAATGTGCTGGCAAAAGGACTGAATTTTCAATCTCACCACAAGAAATACCTGTTGTGGAACTAATCACAGCCACTGAATCTGCGATTAGGAACAACAACTTGACAGGAGCAGAGGCAGAACAACTCAGAATGAAAATATCAGCTACCCTCTCCAGTGCCAAACTGCCTCCTTCTAATCTTACACCGCAGGAAAGGAAAGCTATAACATCACTCAGCAAGGACCAAAACATCACCATTTTACCAGCTGACAAAGGAAGATGCACAGTAGTCCTCAACACATCTGATTACCAGGAAAAAATAACCACACTACTGAGCAACAGGAACACCTATGAGCCCCTGAAGAGGGACCCAACTAACACCTTTAAAAAGAAAGTCACAGATTATCTGCAAAAACTCGAAAAGGAGAAAACAATCAATCGATCTTTGTATCATAGATTGTACCCGGGGGAGGCCACTCCCTGTCTTTATGGACTTCCAAAAATACACAAAGAAGATACACTTCTCAGACCCATCGTGAGCAGCATAGGAGCCAAGATGGTGTAGTGGCAGGGCTTTTGACTTGGGACCCGAAGGACGCAGGTTCGCGCCCCGGCCACTACACACCTTGGGGTGTCTATGAGTGCACACCTAATTCTCCAGCTCCCCGGGCACTTTCTGGCTGCTCACTGCACCACCTGGTGGTGGTTGGGTTAAATGCAGAGACGAATTTCGTCTGTGCATGGGAAACATACACAGATGACAGACAAAGACATTATTATTATTATTATAAACTCAGTGACATACAATGTTGCTAAACATCTGGCTGGTATTTTAGCTCCTCTTGTTGGAAACACACCTCATCATATAAAGAACTCCATTGACTTTGCCAACAAAGTTCAACATTTGAAGCTGACCCCGGGAGAAACTCTTGTTTCGTATGATGTAACTTCTCTTTTCACGTGCATACCCATTCCTGAAGCAGTAGAAACCATCAAAAAACGACTTCTACAGGACAAGGATTTGGACAAAAGGACCAACTTCACCCCAGACCAGATCTGCACTCTGCTGGATCTCTGCCTCTCCACCACTTATTTCAAGTTCAATGACAGTTTTTACAGGCAGAAGCACGGCTGTGCCATGGGATCCCCAGTGTCACCCATTGTTGCAAACCTCTACATGGAGGAAGTGGAACAGAGAGCTCTAAACGCCTATGAGGGAACAGCACAGAGCCATTGGTTTCTATATGTGGATGATACCTGGGTCAAATCCAAGCCAGTGAGGTGGAAGCATTCACCAGACACATTAACTCGGTCGATAACAACATCAAGTTCACCAGAGAGGATGCTAACGACAACAAGCTGCCTTTTTTGGACTGTTTGGTTCACATGGAGGAAGAGGACAGTCTCAACATTGAAGTTTACAGAAAACCAACCCACACAGACCAGTATCTCCTGTTTGACTCTCACCATCCACTGGAACACAAACTTTCTGTCATCAGAACTTTACAGCATTGAGCCAAACACATCCCCACAAAGACAGAAGGGAAGAAAAAGGAACAGAAACACATAGAAAAATCTCCAAACATGTGGATACCCTAACTGGGCTTTTGTCAAGTCAGCGAGGAAATCTACAAAACACACTAATAAACAGAAAAAGGAGAACTGACAAAAAAACATTGTCATCCCTTATGTGGCTGGACTATCAGAGAATTTCAGAAGGATTTTCAACAAACACAACATCCCAGTACATTTCAAACCCAGCAGGACTCTCAGACAGAGACTGGTCCACCCTAAAGACAAAAACCCCACACACAAACAGAGTGATGTAGTGTACGCTGTCCAGTGCAGCGAGGACTGTTCAGACCTCTACATTGGAGAAACTAAACAGCCCATCCACAGAAGAATGTCACAACACAGGAGAGACTCCTCCTCTGGACAAAACTCAGCTGTTCACCTCCACCTCACGGACAAGGGTCACTCATTTGAGGACCAGAATGTGCACATTTTAGACAGAGAGCACAGGTGGTTTGAGAGGGGTGTGAAGGAAGCTGTTTATGTAAAACGAGAGAAACCATCGTTAAACAGAGGAGGAGGTCTCAGATTTCAACTTTCTAAGGGCCAGTTTACACGGCGCGTATTTTGAGTGTAACCGCTACTTTCTCTTTGCGACTTTGCTTATCGCCTACACGACGCTGCTGGCCCCCCTCGATGACACCGATACTTTTCTGACCCTGCTCTCAAGGTGGAACTTTTTCGCAGACCCCCCGTTGATAATGTAAACATCTCCCGTGGAGCTTTTGTTTGAACACATGCACGCAGCACGCACGCGCAGACAGCCGGCATTTTAACAATGGCGGTGGACTGGACAGTGGACACACGCACCACTTTCTGAACTATAGCTGATGGAATATATTTTGATTCTCATATTTAATTATTCTACACCTTACCTGCATCTGTGTTGGAAGAGAGCAGCTGCCTGGATCCAGTTGTCTGTTAACGAGGCAGTCGGACATTTCACGTGTCACGCTGCACTATAACATACTAAATGTGCTATATATTAACAGTTTAACAATAATAAACAGTATTTATGTTAGCGTGGGAGATATTTAAATTTATCTGAGCTAAATGAAGCTATCTGGACTCGTTACGTCATGCCTAACATGCTGCTGAAAATGAAGACACCAGGTTGATTTTTAATTTATTTATTTATTCAACACCACAAACTCATGTCACAAACACTGAGAATTAAATTGAACACTTTTAAAAACACGTTAACCGAACTTTAATGAACTGGACTCTGTTGTTTTCATCCTGGTGGAAACTGGACCCAGATCCGAACCGGTTCGCTTCGTGGAACAGCTTCGACCTCGCAGGAAAAAAATAAAAATAAAACCTCAGTTGGTTGTTCTGTGATCGAACTAAACACAAGGAAACATTATTAAGAACATGGTTTACCTTGTAGCGCTGCTGTAAATCAGCTGATTCTCACGGACTAAAGTCAGACATGTTGACTCGGTTCCGGTCCAGTCAGCAACTGGTGCGCAGATGAAGCGGTCCACTTGGTGTCAGATCTGTTGACTCTTATCCAAATTCCAGCTTTAACTTGTTGTTAACTTGTTGACAACAACTTGTAGTAGCTGAACTTTTAGCCAGAGAGGAAAACAGGCTGCCTCGTCTGCTCTGTTTACATCAGGCAGCAGTGGCACGCATGCGCAGTAGTGAAGGTTCCAAAGATCACAGCGCCATCTACAGGCCCAGCATGGTAACTACAGTAAATTCATGAGTACGGGGGGTGGGGGGGAGAGAGTCGTATCCACAGAATTCGCCCATGTCAACGCAAAACTTTCAACCTAATTAACATACCCAAAAGTTGCGATTCCCCCACACAGTGTCCGTGTAAACAGGGCCTAAAACTTATGGTGCGGCCCTGCAGCTGGTACCCAGACACTTCCCACCTGATGAGAACAGATGAGCCTCACTTGTGAATTAGACTAACACAGACTTTGACAGGTCCCTGTTATCAATGTGTGAAGTGTGGTTTTTGTCAATTTACATACAGTAGGATGTGTGTGTGTTTTCTGTAAGCTCTGCTTTCACACACTGAACTTTGAATGGGTCACAGGCACGTGTTATCCCAAGTATGTGTGTGTGTTAGCTTCCAATTTACCTAGTTTGGTGTGTACCAGTGGCCCAGCTTGCTTATAACTTCTCTCTCCCTCTCACAGTCTCCTCATTGAATTGAGAAAGCTCATCGGATGATGAGCGAAACGTCTTCTGTTACAAATAAAGTCCAGTTGTTTCTGTATTGAACGCCTTTTTTGATTTATCATGTCCTGGACGACTGAGAATCTTCACCAGCAATAATAATAATGAATTCAATTTATAACGCACTTTTCATTAATGAAAATCTCAAAGTGCTACAAAGTGCAACAGAATTAAATGTCAATAAAACAAGTAATAAAACAAGTAAAATCAATAACAGTATCAACTAAGATCAAAGATAGAATCATGAGGAGGCAGAGTATGCTTGGTTAAAAAGAAAGGTCTTCAAGCCGCTCTTAAAGTCAACCAGTGACTGTGGAGCTCTTAGGCAGTCAGGAAGAGAGTTCCACAGGCGGGGGCAGCCACACTGAAAGCCCGGTCTCCCATGGTCCTTAATTTGGTTCTCGGAATGTGAAGTAGATGACTGTTCTGTGACCGTAGAGACCGGGTGGATGAGTATGGTGCAAGAATGTCCTTTAGATAATCTGGTGAAGTTCCGTGTAAGCATTGATGTGTAATGAGAGCAGTTTTGTACTGAATTCTGTAGGTGACAGGAAGCCAATGAAGGTTATGGAGAATGGGTGTAATATGTTCAAATTTACGAACTCTCAACAAAATCCTTGCTGCACTGTTTTGAATATATTGAAGCTTCTGAAGGTATTTACCAGGGATTCCAATAAACAGGGAGTTGCAGTAGTCGAGCCTGGAGGAGACAAAAGCATGGACGAGCTTCTCAGCATCGGAAAAAGTTAGGGATGGGCGAAGTCTGGAGATGTTTCGAAGATGGAAGAAGCAAGTTTTAAACAGAAGCTTAATGTGATTTTCAAATGTAAGATGAGAGTCCATTTTTATTCCAAGATTTGTAACAGAGGTGGAGAGGGGGATGTCTTGTCCAGAAAAGGAAATTGTTGTTATAGTAGATGTTTGTACCTGGTGAGGGGTGCCAATCAGTATGGCCTCAGTCTTGGAGCAGTTTAATTGAAGAAAGTTCTGATTCATCCATGCCCTTATTTCCTCCAGGCAGGCAGAGAGGGCAGTGAGTGAAGATGGAGATGACAATGGGGAAGATGAGGAGGCTCCAGTCCTGATGTAAAGCTGTGTATCGTCGGCATAACAGTGAAAAGAAATGTTGAACTGATTAATAATTTGACCTAAAGGCAGCATGTAAAGGGAAAACAGCAGGGGCCCCAGAACTGACCCCTGAGGGACACCACAGGAGACACAGACTGTCTGGGACGTGGCGTTGCCAAGACTAACACATTCCAGCCTATCGGAGAGGAAAGATTTGAACCAGTCCAGGACAGTGTCACAGAGACCGACCTCCACATGAAGACGGTGGAGGAGGATACTATGGTCCACAGTGTCGAAAGCTGCAGTGAGGTCAAGGAGGACAAGGATGGAGGGAGAACCAGTGTCAGCAGCCATGAGGACATCATTGGTAACTCTCAGCAATGCAGTCTCAGTACTGTGAGCTGCCCTGAATCCAGACTGGAACTTCTCATACAGGGAGTGTTGCTGTAGGTGGTCCTGCAGCTGAGCAGCAACTGCTTTTTCCAGCACTTTAGACAGAAAAGGGAGGTGTGAAATTGGGCGGTAATTAGAAAAAATGTCGGGATCCAAATTGGATTTTTTCAGAAGAGGCCTAATGATGGCAGTTTTTAGAGGCAGTGGAACATGACCAGATTGTAGAGACTGATTTATTATTTGAGTGATTAATGGGCTTATTGCAAAGTGATTGGATTTTATGAGAGACGAGGGGAAAGGATCCAGGGCACAGGATGAAGGCTTCATTTTCTTGATGATGGCTTCCACTTCACTCTGAACAACTTCATCAAAGCTGCTCAGGGACCCAGAATGCAGACGGGTAGATGGCACACTGAGAACAGGGAGGTTGTGGAGCTGAGATCTGATAGTGTCAACTTTGTTTTTAAATGATGAAAGGAACAGGTCGCATTTTTGAGCAGAGTCCTCAGGAGTTTGTTTAATGGGATTAAGCAGATGAGTTATTGTGGAGAAGAGCTGTTTAGAGTTTCCAGGGCAGGTGTTGATGATGTTGGAATAATATTTGGAGCGTGCTTCTTTAAGAGGATAATAAGGATTTCTTGAATGAAATTTCTAATTCCCTGACTGGAACAATGATAAACTATGATAGAGTCCTTCTTGTTGGGGATTTTAACATACATGTATGTTGTCCAGAGAAACCACTGGTGAAGGACTTTCTGAGCCTCACTGACTCTTTTAACCTGGTTCAGTGGCTGGCTGGTCCCACACATGAACATGGACACACGTTGGACCTGGTTCTCTCTCACGGCTTGTCTGTGAATGACCTGGTACTTTATGATAATGTTATTTATGACCATAGGCCTGTTTTATTTGACGTTGGTTTGTCCTGCGCTCCAGTTAAATCCTGTGCTTCTGCCAAGCAATGTAGAGTTTTTAACCCTTCCACTGTTGGTCAGTTCTCTGCTGCCTTTGAACAACTCTGTGCTCCCTCTGACTCTGCTGCTGACACCAAACAGCTGAGCACCTGGTTTGACTCCTCCTGTCCAACCATTCTTGACTCTGTGGCTCCCTCTAAACTGGTGCGACCTAAACTTCAGATCTGAACCCTGGTTCAATGAAAAAACTCTTGTAGCCAGACAGGAGTGCCGTAGAGCTGAACGGAGTTTGAAAAATAATAAACTGGAGGTTTCATTGCACATTTTAAAGGACTGTCAACGTCAGTACCAGAACATTGTTAAAGAGGCCAAAAAACAATACTTGTCAGACATCATTGTTTCCAATCACAACAACCTGCGTGTCCTTTATAAAACTATTGACTCTGTCCTGAAAGCCCCACAACCTGTCTGCCTGGAAACCTCTACAGAACTCTGTAATGACTTCCTGCAGTTTTTTATGAATAAGGTTATTACCACAAGGGCCCTTATTTCAGCCCCTGCTTTTGACCACTCCTGCTTGGTCCCCTGCCTGGTTGTGTTTGATAGATTTGAACCAGTGACACTGAAATTTTAGAGGATGTGGTCGGCCATATTAAGCCATAGGTTCCCCTCATGACCTTGTCCCCCCTCTTCTTTTAAAATAGTTTTTTTTCCAGCACAGGCAGGTGATCCTTGCTGTTATCAATAGCAGTCTGTCCTCAGGTGTTGTCCTAATAAGTT
>JBBPBX010040094.1:9991-23549 GCA_038048925.1 Garcialebias charrua | reverse complement strand
ATATATATATATATATATCCCTACTTACTTTACAAGTGATTACCGTTAGTAATTCAGTGGTTGCACCTAGCCCGTCTTACCCACCGCTACAGTGTGTGCTAACCAGCTAGCATCACGGCCTGTTGGCTACTTATACACAACAAACTCTTCTAATATCTTTTAACACATTGACACATTTCCCTAAGCATTTTGCAAACAGTATTAAATGATGAAAAGTACTTGGTTAAAATAAACTTGAAGGTTATTCTCACCTGGAAAAACAGCATGTAAATGAGCACACGGGAGACGCAGTCTGTGTTACTCCTGTTTCTCTCAGCTTATGAGAAACGGCAGAGCAACATGCAGCTCAAAGTCCCCATGCGTCACCTACTGGTGAAAAACCGTTATTACACACCTCGTCACTAACCCCTGTTAACAACAAATAAAATATATTCTTATCAGAACCCCATAAACATTTAAAGAAATGCATGTTTGTTTTTTTGTTTTTTCCACTTTTGTGAGCACACACCAGTGGGCATCACACTTGGAGGGGGCTTTTTCAGGCTGAAGAGGCTGAAAGCTGAAGAGGGGAGCAGCAACAATAACAAACATCTTACCTGCTGTAGATAACTTTTTAAAGAGCATAATTTTTGAAGAAACCAATACCTCAACAACAACAAATATCTTATCTGCTGTAGATAACTCTTTAAAGCTACTATATGTAACTTTTCTAACAATATATTTTTAACATATTTCTTCACTCTGTCACTAGATTGATGTTAGAGAGGTAATCTCTGAAAAAAACTAAAAAAAAATATTGTCCCCTTGCTTCTCCAGGTGGTAAATAAGCATTTCTAAAAAGAAAAAGTGACCCGCCATTTTCCATCCAATAAAAACAAAGTTTGTAACCAGCCAATAAAAACCGAGCTTGAATTTGAATCAGCCAATAAAAACAGAGCTTGAATTTGAATTTTAACAGACCACAAGGGGGCAGAGCCATATATGGCTCTGAGGGGGAGGGATCAGAATGCTTTGCTTGTTGAAATTTTTTCTAAGTGCTGATGTTCTACACAGAAACTGCAGACTGAACCTTTAAAGAGCCTCATTTGTTGTTGTGAGCTCAACAACAAACATCTTACCTGCTGTAGATAACTTTAAAGAGCCTCATTTCGTTGTGGGCTGTTTGTAGATCAGACGAGCAGAGAGTGAAGCACGGAGGATCAGGATCTTTGCTGTTTGGTGCCTGTTTCACATTGTTATGGGCTGTTTGTGGATCAGATGAGCGGAGAGTGAGGCTCGGAGGATCAGGATCGTCACTGTTTGGTGTCTGTTTCACACTGTTGTGAACTGTTGAGAGCTGTTTGTGGATCAGACGAGCAGAAAGTGAAGCGCGGAGGATCAGGATCGTCATTGTTTGGTGCCTGTTTCACACTGTTAGGAGCTGTTTGTGGATCAGATGGGTGGAGAGTGACGTGTTTGGCTGAGGATCAGGAGCTGCTGTCGCTGTTGTTTGGTGCTGTTCACGTTGTTGTTCCTTTGCTGTCCTAATACAGGCTACAATCATGCCTTTAATTTTAGGAGGCTGTTCTGGCAGCTCACTCTGCTATTTGCTGCAAATTGCTTGTTTCTATCTGTTGATTCTGGATCCAGCTTGTGCTTACTAGGGCCACATCCATTCATATTCACAGGGGGGCTGGACCTCTCCTCACACAAACTGTAGTTGGGCCTCCACAACTGAACTTTTTGTCCACTTAATTTGTGACGCTTTATGGTCTGAGTCTTTTCTGCATCATTCATATTACTGTCATTATTTTCAGTTCTCAGACTACCTGGAATCACTGAATCTTATCAACACATCTGGATCTGCCCATCACTGCAACTTTCATTGTTTTTGGGTTCTGAATGATCTTGTCTTCATTAAAGTTTCTCATGGTTCAATTATGGGGACAAAATGTCACAGTGACAAAGAAGTCAAGCAAATGTCTGATATTAATGTTGTTATTGATCTCAGGGATTCAGCCCAACCCAGGTCCCATCACTAACTACAGTACACCTAATGAGTTTAAAAATATTTCAGGTCTCCGCTTGCTGCATGTAAACGCTCGTAACCTTCTAAAAAAACTAGATGAATTGAAAATCCTAATCAGTTCTTCTGGGGCAGATGTGATCCTTATCTCTGAAACTTGGCTCAACAAATCTGTTCTGAAAAATGACCTGGTAATCAATGAATTCAAGATCTATCGTTGTGATTGTAATAAAAGGGGAGGTGGAGTCGCTATTTACATCAGAGACTCCTTGGCTGCCAGGATTGCATCTAGAAAAACAATCGCAAACCAGTTTGAGGCTTTAGCTGTGAACATCAGTTTGAAGGGAGGTCAGATATTAACTGTTGTAGGTTGTTATCGTCCCCCCTCCGCAACACCTGAGGCTTTGTCCTCCATGACTGAATTCATAGGTAATTTAAAACACAATGAGATTGTTATGGCAGGAGATTTCAACATTGATTGGAATAAGTTGACCCCCTCTGTGATAAATTCAAGGAATGTTGTCTTTCTCTCAATCTAACACAACTTATTGATTCTCCCACCAGACCAAACAAAAAATGTCCCGAAAAATCTTCCACCTTAGATCTGTTTTTCACAAATGCACCTCACAAATTTCCTGGTACAGGTGTATTTGCTAACATTTTGAGTGATCATTCTGTAATAGCAGCTCTTAGATCCACTAAACTTCCACCTGCTAAGCCCAGAGTAGTTCAAAAAAGGGATTTGAAACGTTTCTGTGAACAGTCATTCCTCTGGGATCCATCCCACTTTGATTGGCAATGTATTCTATTAATCAACGACGTGAACACCGCTTGGAACTATTTTCATGACAGTTTCATTTACTTTGTAAATAAACACGCTCCTTTCCGGCAGTTCAGGATAAAGGGCCGTGACAGCCCCTGGTTTACTCCTGAACTAGCTGACCTCCTGCATAGGAGAGATCATCTCTGGGCCGCAGCAAGAAAATCACACTCAGACACTGATTTGTTGAATTTTCGGCAGCTGAGGAATAAATGCACAACTGCCATCAAAGCCGCAAAACGTAATTACTTCTTATCTCAGACCTCCAAAAATCTAAACGATCCTAAAAAATTCTGGAAAACCATCAAATCTCTCTCAGGCATCCCCCAATCATCTGACCTCCCATCACAATTTCTTGTTGACTCTGTTCCTGTGTCAAATAAGCATGAGATCCTGAATTGTTTCAACAAATATTTTGTTGCTTCTAGTTCATTATTTGATACAGTTGCAAATGGAAAATCTGCAACTTCATCTAATAATCAAACTTCTACAAATCAAATCCCTCCTACAAGTCAACCCTCAGTTAATCACACCTTCTCTTTATCTCTGTTCTTAGTCAGTGAGGTAAATAAACTGTTAAATCAGAGTCAGAGTCAGAGTCAGAGAGAATTTATTGTCATTTGCACCGCATGTAGTACATGTGTTGAAAACGAGATTATGTACACAGGGTCCCAGTTACATCCAACAACAAATGCAAGAGAAAAACAATAATAACATCTAGGATTAACTAAGAGAGACATCAGCTAGTAATACACTAAGCCCTAATGTAGTAGAAAAACATCATTATAAACAGCAGCACGAACATGAGTCATTATGAGCAGATGGTCACAGATGAACGCAGCAACAAGAAACAGATCAGTATCAACATGATGTGACATTTTGCAGTGTTTATTCTTATTATTTATTTATTCATGAGTCTGACAGCCTCAGGGTAGAAGCTGTTCCTCAGTCTAGTGGTTCTACATTTGATGCTCCTCAACCTCCGTCCCGAGGGGAGTGGTGCAAAGAGTGAGTGTGCTGGGTGAGTGAGGTCTTTCATGATGCAGGTGGCTCTTTTTCTGCATCTGGAGGTGTAAATGTCTGTGATGGTGGGGAGACTGACTCCCACAGACTTCTGTGCAGCCTTCACCACTCTCTGTAGAGCTTTCCTCTCTGCAACTGTGCAGCCTCCATGCCACACGTTGATGCTGGAGCACAGGACGCTCTCCACTGCACACCTGTAGAACGAGGTGAGGACTGAGCTTCTCAGACCAGCTCGTCTCAGCCGCCTGAGGAAGTAGAGTCTTTGATGTCCTTTCTTGATCAGGCTGGTGGTGTTATTGCTCCAGCTGAGGTTATCATTCAAGTGTACACCCAGGTACTTGTAGCTGGATCTTGATCCTAAAAAATCTGCTGGTCCAGATGAACTTCCACCTTATTTCTTAAGGCTGGCAGCTCATATCATTTCAGTCCCTGTGACCCACATCTTTAATCTGTCCATAAGCCAAAATTCCATTCTGGATGCTTGGAAAACAGCCTTTGTTCTTCCTTTGCTGAAGGGAGGTGACCCCACCTCACTAAACAACTATCGACCGATCTCTAAACTCTGCATTTTAGCCAAGGTTCTAGAAAATTTGATAAACTCTCAGATCAAAAATTATTTGGACTCATTTAACATCTTACCTCTCCATCAATCTGGTTTCAGGAAAAAACACAGCACGACTGCTTCTCTGAAGGTTCTTAATGACGTTGTTGAAGCATTGGATGCTAAGAATTATTGTGCTGCACTTTTCTTAGACCTGTCTAAAGCTTTTGACACAGTGGATCATAACATCTTGTGTCATAAGCTCTCAGAAATTGGTTTCTCTGATCACACCATTGGTTGGTTTTCTAATTATCTGTCCAATCGGATGCAATGTGTTCAGCACAACGGTACTTCTTCCAGTTATTTAACGGTTAAAAATGGTGTACCACAAGGCTCAGTCTTAGGACCAACCCTCTTTACAATTTACATAGCTAATGTAGGTCAGAGCATCCCTGATGCATCCTTACATTTCTATGCTGATGACACAGTTGTTTACTGCCGAGCTAAAACAGTAGCTAAGGCTTTCCAGTCTCTGCAATCCGCTTTTGACATCATTCAGTCAGATTTGTTCCGTCTCAAACTTGTACTAAATGCTGATAAAACAAAAGGGATGTTTTTTTCAAGTAGGAAGTCGGTCCCAGCAGATCTTCCTCTGATTTTATCCTCAAACGGTGTCCCAATTGAGTTTGTTGATTCCTATAAATATTTGGGTATCCTGGTCGATTCACATCTCTCTTTTAAACTCCACGTGGAAAACCTAGTAAAGAAACTGAAAGTTAAACTGGGTTTCTTTTTCAGAAACAGATCATGTCTAACACTGAATGTTAGGAAACGCCTTGTATCTGTGACTTTCCTCCCCTCCATTGATTACGGTGACATTCTCTACATGAATGCTCCTACAAGCACCCTGCGGATGTTGGATGTTGTCTACCATGGTGCTCTAAGATTCATAACTGGCTGTGATTATCGTACCCACCACTGCACCCTGTATTCACTGGTTAACTGGACATCATTAACCTCACGCAGACTCTTCCACTGGTACATTTTCATCTTTAAATCACTTCTTGGTCTGCTGCCCTCATACATCTCCTCCTACATGTCTCTGCGTGAGTGCAGCTACAGCGTGCGCTCTCAGGACATGATCACCTGCAGTGTTCCGTCAGTGAGGACTGAACTTGGAAAAAGGGCCTACTCCGCTCCTGCTTCCTGGAATATCTTACAAAAAGATCTGAAGCTCTCGGCCCTGACCTCTCTAAATGATTATAAGAATCTTTTGGAATCCTGACCATTGCAGATATGTTCTTGTTTTTGATTTTGTACATCTACCTTGTGTTGCTAGTTTTGATACTTTGCATTTCACTTTGTATTTCTCTCTTATGTTTTTCTGTTGTTTGTTGTTTAAGGAAATTCTATCATTGCTGTTCATCATTCTTTAGTTTGTAGCAGGTCGCTTTTGTAAATGAGCCCTCGAGGCTCAATGAGATTTACCTGACTAAATAAAGGTTGAATGAATGAATGAATAAATGTTAGTTGCTAGCTATTTCTTTTGCTAAATAACTTTTTAGCTCTTCAGTTTGCTACTAGCTAATAGGTACAAGCTAGCTCTTTAGCTAGATGTTAGCTAATGATTCAAATTAAATTTTTTGTTAAGATTAGGAGCATTTTAAGTTGAATGATACATAGATCAACTGGCTTAAAGGAATCTCTGAATATTTGCACATATTGCCTTTAGCCTAATGTGTTCATATTTCTCTCTTCTGAGTCATTTCTCCAGTTTCCTCTCTGTCAACACACTCCGGTTCAAACTAAAGGGTCGAACGTCAGATAAGATCCACAATTAACGTTCAAGCTGAACGAAACGTGCACTGGAGCAATCTACATTATTTACCCAGAATGGATTGCAGCGTATATAAAATGGCGATGTCGGTGTGTCATTGAATTTAAAAAAAAATGTAAAAACGAAAGCTCTTCAGTTTGCTACTAGCTAATAGGTACAAGCTAGCTCTTTAGCTAGATGTTAGCTAATGATTCAAATTAAATTTTTTGTTAAGATTAGGAGCATTTTAAGTTGAATGATACATAGATCAACTGGCTTAAAGGAATCTCTGAATATTTGCACATATTGCCTTTAGCCTAATGTGTTCATATTTCTCTCTTCTGAGTCATTTCTCCAGTTTCCTCTCTGTCAGCACACTCCGGTTCAAACTAAAGGGTCGAACGTCAGATAAGATCCACAATTAACGTTCAAGCTGAACGAAACGTGCACTGGAGCAATCTACATTATTTACCCAGAATGGATTGCAGCGTATATAAAATGGCGATGTCGGTGTGTCATTGAATAAAAAAAAAAAGTAAAAACGAAACAGCCTAGACAGTATTTTTACAGTCTCTTTTTTATAGCTGAAGTGATTATTTATCAAATAAGGTCTATTGTTCCAACTAGTCGGAGATGCTTTTAAAGGAGACCACAGATAGGTTTTTAAAAATTTTATGGTATGTCTGTGCGCTATCCAGACAATGTTCATTCAATTTAATACACAAAATAATTCTTAGATAATCAATTATACCCTTTTTAATTCTGCCATTTTTAACTTTCGTTTTGAACGACTGGTTTATGATAATGAGATCTGAAGTTCACGCCCTTCAAAGATCTGTTTACATTAACTCCGCCCTCTGTAACACCCAATATCTCTAATCTGTTGTTGTTTTAACCCTTGGATGCATGAACGACCAATACCTACACTCTTCCATGAGTGGGGTCAAAAATGACCCCAATTAGAATCAATGGGTTTTTGCAATGAATTTAAATTATGTCTTTAATTTTGGTTAAAGGCAGTTATATTTATTATATTTGGGTCAACAAAAGACTGATTTTACATTTAATATGGTTATTCATAACTTTTTATAACATTTTTTCACACGAAATAACATCAAAAATCTTCAAAAATTATTGCTAGAATGTCCATCTGTCTTAAGGACAAAAAAGAGAATGAATATACAACCAGAACACTGTACACTCACATGTGCCCACACAAACATATTTTCTCTGTTCACTGTGTGCAGTTGTCACAAACTATTTGCTTTTGGATGTGACCATTGCACACTGTAGTACTGCATTTCTTGCACCAATTGGTGGCTTTGTTATTTTTGTTTCTTGGACACATCTGGCACCTCTTTCTCTTCTGTTGGCCCTCTGTGCCTCTCTCCTGTTACTTGTTTGCAACTTTTGTCACTCCACATCTTCCAGTTGCTTCAGTGATGTCGGTTGGTAGGTTCAGGGTACCTTGGGTTGTGCAGAAGACTCCCAAAAAGCACACACATTGGTACATTCCAGTTCTTCTCACTTCCTGCAAGAATGGCCACTCCAATGAAGGCCATGAGCTCCTGTTTGCTTAGATTTTTCCACTCTTTTCCTCTGCTTGTTGAGACTCTTCTTCTCTCCATGTTTGTTCATGTCAACACCTCTTCTAATATACTATCCATCCATTATCTTTACCCGCTTCTTCCATTTTTGGATCACGGGGTTCGCCAGTGCCCATGTCCAGCAATCACTGTGCAAGTGGCGGGGTACACCCTGGACGGGTCGCAAGTCCATCACAGGGCTACATAGAGACAAACAACCATTCACTCTCTCACTCACACTTAGAGACAATTCAGAGTTACCAAACAGCCTAACATGCATGTTTTTTTTTTTTTTCCAAAATATATTTATTTGAGTTTTTACACAATTAAACCAACATTCATACAATAAACAAACTTAAGTAAAATACCCCCACCCACACAATAAAAAATAAAAAATAAAAAGGAATAAAAAACAAAAATACAATCAACAACAAAATGTCTCAAAATTCTTTTTTCATTGTTCATTTCTTTTATAATGAGTCCAACTATACATGTCTTCTCTTATTATTGTCTTTGGAACTGCGGTCAGCACGCTCTTCAATTGTTTGCATTTTCATTTAAAGTGTCCAGACTTTTTACATACAAAATAAAAGGGTTCCAAACACACTCAAACAGTCCTTGCTTGCCCTTTAACAAATACGTTATCCTTTCCAAAGGAAGAGCCGATAACATTTGCTGTAACCATTGATTCGCAGTAGGTCTATTTAAGTTTTTCCAACATAGCGATATACATCTTTTTGCATTAATCAAACTTAAATCAATAAACTTTTGTTCATTATTAGTATAATTATGTCTTTCAGGATATAGACCGAACAAAAACAGTTTTGGGTCCAAAATTATTTGTTTAGAAATGATTTTCTCAATTATATTTTTTACTTCAGTCCAAAATAACATAATTTCCCTGCAGTACCACATACAATGTACCAAAGTTCCCTTTTCCTCAACACATTTTGAACAAACATCAGGTATCTCCCCATTGTATTTATTAAGGTCTACAGGAGTTATGTAAACCCGCATTAACCACTTGTAATGAATCATTTTTAAAGCTGTATTAATAGAGCTAGTGTGAGCAAGAGTACATGCTCTTTTCCAGTCTTCCTCTGATAGTTCCATTATTATGTCTTCTTTCCAAGCATTAAATCTATCCTGTGATCCTTCAAGAGAATATGATGTCAATAACTGATAAAAATCTGATATAATACCTTTTTTTAAACTATCTTTTGTTAGCATTTCTTCTAAAATTGATTTTAGAGGTTTTGTCAGCACATTGTTCTGAGTTGTTTTTATAAAATTTCTGAGTTGAAGATATTTAAAAAATTGATTCTTATTTATATTAAATTTAGTCTGTAACTCTTGAAAGCTCATTAGTGTGTCTGAATTTGATTCATACAAGTGTTCAATCCTTTGGAGACCTTTATCCTTCCATTCTTTAAATGTTGGGTCCGTTTTACCTGGTAAAAAGAATTGGTTTCCCCACACTGGGCTGAATAAAGATAAATTAGTTGAATCGTTTAGAATTTTTTTAACATCTCTCCATACTCTAATTGTGTTTTTAAGAAATGGGTTTTTAGTTTGTTTCAGGAGCTTCATTATTGAATTGGAATATAAATATGCTGGGAGTGTTACTGTTAAATCTTGTGTTTCCATATAACAATTTGTCGTCCCTCAAGCTTCATTTGTAATGCTTAAGTCTAAACCCAGCAGGGCTGACTGAACAACAATAAGAGTACCTTCAGTAGAAATACCATCATGAGAAATAGTAGCTTTTAAGCACCCTTTCACAACAATTTTCTCTTTTGCATAAGTAACAAGAGTAACTGTAGGTTCAGTTAGTACACAGTCATAAAAGTAGGTGTGGTAGATCTATTCAGGTATAATGGACACTGATGAGCCTGTATCCACAATCGGCTCAACATTTGTACCTCGTCCATTCACAGTCACTTGAACGGTGCATAGAATCTTGTCTTGCACTGCATTGTTCATGTAAAGAATCGTGGTTTCATTAACGACGACTTCACGTACCTCCTTTTGAGTTGAACGGCAAACACGTGAAAAATGACCCACTTTACCACACTGGTTGCATGTCGTTTTAGCAGTAGGGCATGCAGGGTTGTTAGCAAGATGGTTGAAGGATCCACAGCAGAAGCAGGAACGGCGTGTAGTGGCAGCAACTTGCGTCGTGAAAGTAGCATGGTCCCGCGGCGTCCTCCTCGCGTCCCAGCGGCGGCTTGACTTTGGCTGCTTTTGTACGGCCCTCACGGGAGCTGAAGCGTTAGCAGCGTTAGCATCGGACAGTACGGCCCTCACGGGAACAGAAATGCTAGCAGCGGTAGCATCAGAAAGTACGTTAGCATCTCTTAATCCACTCTCAATTTGTAGCGCCAACGTAGTAGCTTTAGCAAGAGTTAGCTCTGGTTCGAGTAACAGTCTGTCTCTGATGCGAGTATTAGCAACACGCTCTATCAGTTGATCACGTAGCATTTGTTCCTCCATGTTTCCAAAGTCACATGTGGCAGCTAACTCACGCAGAGAAGCTAAGAATTGTTGTACCTTTTCATCCGGCCTCTGTACACGTTGTCGAAACTTGTGACGTTCAGCAATGACGTTCACCTTCGGGACGAAATGTTCTTTAAGGGTAGTAATAGCAGTAGCGAACGTGGTCCCGGTATTCGGCAGGCTGTAGAAAGGTCTTTGGCCTTCTGTACCCAACGCATGGAGTAGAACCGCGCTTTCTGGCGTCAGGCCAGTTGTCTCCCGATGCGGCCATTACTAGCATGTAGTTGTCGAACATCTTTAGCCATGTCGGAAACGGTATCGCAGGTTCACCTGGGCACGGCATGAATGGAGCAGGCAAAGGTACAGAAAGAGCCATCCTCGTTGCCAATGTTGTGGTGTTGCTAATATGTAAGAGTAGAATCAGACCGCTGCAGACGTAGCTCCGTTATGAACACCATGCTTTATTCAACACTTCTCAACTTCTTCTTCTCTCCTCTACACATCCTGTTCTCTCCTTACTCTGAGGTTCCCCCTGCTGTCAGTCTTATGCAATTGCAGGACACAACATGCCTGATAGAGTCAATTTTGTTGACAAAGTAGCTCTGAAAGTCGTCACAGGTAGACTGAGTGGCAGTTTTCAGAACATTGACAGAGGGATTGATGACAAACTGAATTGTGCTAAATAGCATCCTCGGTCGGTTGTAGCTGGTGGAGATTAAATTGGAGAGGTACTGGGACTTGGCCTGCTTAACAGCATTTTGATAGTCACAGAGACAGTCTCTCAGTATTCTGTGGGACACATGAAGCAGGTCCCGCCTCCATTTGCGCTCAGCTTTCTTGCAGCATTGTCGAAGAGCCCACGTTGTTTCGTTGAGCCATGGAGGTGGTTTGATCTTTGAAGAAGCCTGTTTTAGAGGAGCGATGGAGTCCAAGATCGTTGTGCAGGTGTGATGGAGGGAGGTGATGAATTTCTCTGGATACAGAAATGGGTCCAGGTTGACAGCAGAGTATAAGTCAGTGCTCTTAAAGGCATCAGTGAACTGACTTTGAGTGGATGGGGTGATGGAGCGGCAGAGATGTGCTGGGAGAACAGCCTTTGGTGCAGGAGGGGTGTAAAATTCAAATAAGATGGGAAAGTGGTCCGAAATACAGGTGTCCAGAATCTCAACAGCAGATATGTGCAGGCCGTGTGAGATAATTAAGTCCAGTGTGTGACCCTGATTGTACGTGGCCCCTGAGACAGACTGCGACAGGTTAAAAGAGTCCAGTCCAACTCACATCCAAGTTGATTACTTGGGCAGCAGATATGGGCGTTGAAATCTCCACAATAAAGCAGGGTGTCAAATTTTGGCAGCAGTTCAGCCAGCAGTTCTGAGAACTCACTGAGGAAGTCCTTATTATATTGTGGTGGGCGATATAAATAAGCCACACAGCAGAGGTTTTGCAGATTCCAGCACAAACAGCATGATTTCAAAGCTGCTGTAGTTTTTAGGGGGTAACGAGCGGCACTTGAACGTATCACTGAACACAGCAAGGCCGCCCCCCCGGCCGGACCCGCGCGGTGTGTTCAGGTAGGAGCAGCCAGGTGGGAGGAGCTCAGAGAAGAGCTGTTGTCCTCTGGTTTCTGCCAGGTTTCAGTCATGAGAAACAGATCCAGATGATGAGTGGAGATCAAATCACTTAATATAAAAGTTTTATTAGTGATCGATCGGGCGTTAAACAATGTTACGCGTACTGGAACATAGCCAATTACGTCCTCCGCAGCTTGAGCAAGCGGGCGGAGGTTCTGTTTAACGCAACCTCGCTTCAGGGTCCTTTCCGTGGGACAAGATGGATACTGATTGCTGCTGACGTCATGATTGACAGCAACAAGGCAGCGATGCCAATGAACCAAGGAACGATGCACATCAAAGACGCTGAATTCAGGGGGTAAGTCAGCCGTAGCCGTACTGTGAGACGAGAGATAATTTTCGAATCTCACCAGGACTCCCGCTCTCTTTCCGCGTCTTCTGCGGTGCTTGTTACGTGGCAACGTACTGGTGTTGCAGTGTAGGTAGGCTGGAACAGACACCAGGAAAGGTGAAGGTGGTGGAGGCTTAAAATGTCCATGTTTGCCGGTAGTCAGTGCGTTGATTAGCGAGTCTTGGATAATTAGAAGAGTTGAACGATCATAGACCAGAAGCGAGGATGCATCGTCGATGAAAAAAAGGCAGAACACGAACAACATTAAAAAAGTCAGGAGAGGAGGTAGACTACGTGCCGTAAACAAAGGCGCCATCTTGGAATGTGTTGCGTGTAGGAGGGTGAGATGTGTGTTTTCCGTCCGCCGGCCAGAGGAGGGCGCTACGTGCTCATGTTCTGCACGTGTTGATGAGAGCGAGAGGTGACGGTGTATGCGTATGGAGTAACGTGAATGGCAAATTGAAACGCGGTTGTAAGAAAGTCAGTTTGTGCACCTGTTGGTTGGAATTATTATAAAAAAGAAAGAGGATTAACCTTCAGCCACCGTGTGGTTTATGTGCAAGGCGAGCGAGGGAGTTAACCCTGAAGCAGAGACTTCAGCCCTGGAGGAAAATCTCCCCTGTGTCTTTTGACCACAGATGAAAGACTGAGCAGGAAAGGTTAACACTTTAGACATGACCGGAATCAGACTTATTGGCTTGTAGTTGCTGATTTCATGGGAACTTCCTGATTTGAAGATCGGTTTCACAAGAGCTTTTTTTCCATGCGTCAGGAAATTGCCTTGTTTTGATGGAGATATTAACTATGTGAGTTAGAGGTTCTATTAAAATGTTACTGTATTTTTTTTTTAAAAACATTGAGTCTAAATTATACAAATCCTTTGCATTAGAATCGTTTAAGCTCTAAATGGTTTTTAGAACATCCGAGCATTGGATTTCCTTTATCTCAAAGAGATCAGAACAGTTTTTAGTGGGTTTAACATATTGTGTATCTATTGGATCTGGTCCAAACTGTGAAGCCAAATCTCTTACTGAAGATGGGAAAGAAACATTTGAAGTAAACATGAGGGAGACCACATATTGTGTCTTTAAACACATATAGTGCCACCCAGATGTTAAGGATTTTAGCAGGGGTCAGTATTAAGCTGACCTCTTTATCCTTAATTAATTACTTATTCAGATTGAATAGTAATTTCACGGATTCTTTCTTTTTCAGTTTACCCAATATTTCTGTGATCTTTATGATGGATAAATAAATAAAGCCATTAAGTGACAGAGACGTTAACTTAGTTTGATATGTCAAAGACACT
>JBBPBX010040093.1:0-29549 GCA_038048925.1 Garcialebias charrua | reverse complement strand
AGAGTTTCTTGTTCAAATACGTTCAGGAAAGTTTGAAATAGTTGGCCAGACAAATGACCAATTTACTATAAATTAACCATATCAACATGACTATAACAGGTTGACAGTTAGCGTGTAGCATTTAAACTAAGGCAATTGCGTTAAACATTGAGATTTATAATATGAACATGAAAAAAATTAACTGATTTTCTCGTTTGGCTTGTTAAATGCTCATTACTGGTATTTTCTTTTCATCTTCATTTCAAAGGAAGTTTCAGCATGTGTCCAAACAAGCAAGCTAACAAGCTAATATTAGCATTTAAATTGTGATAACAGCTTACAGTATTGCTTTAAACACTGACGTATAGCACAAAGGTGGAATTTAAAAACCAAGATTTTACCGTTTCACTTTATGTATGTTGATTACTGGCATTTTCTTTTCATTCTAAGCTTAAAAGATGGAAACGTATCTCCAAACACATAAGCTAATGTTAGCGTTTACGCTAACCTTGACCAAACAACATTCATGTTAACAACAAACAAACATTAACATGTAAAATTGTTGTTAGTGTGTACACAACTCCTGGTAACGTCTTGGCGGTGGTGGAATTTGGAATATTCTCACGTACTGTATAAGGTTTTATGTATCATATTTGACTCAAGTTAACATTTAGCATTTAGTGCTATCAGCACATTTCAGCTGCAGATGGAAATTAATATTGACTTGAGTTGATTTTATCAATTCTATTTAGTTACATTTTAATAAAAGGACGGTTATTGGGTCAAATTTAACAGTATCATGAATTTGTTTTGCACTTTGTGCAGCTTTATAACTTGATTGTGTGTGTACTATGAGGACCGCAAATGAAAGAACAAATATGTCCCTGCTGTGGTTTGCAGGAGGTCGACTTTTTCATGTTTCACTTTATTTTTGTTTGTTTTATGAGATGGCAAAAAGACATCCTGTATAATCCTTAGTGGGCTCAGTGAAAGTAAAACAACCAGATTCCAAAAAAGTTGGGACACTTAAACAAATTGTGAATAAAAACTGAATGCAATGATGTGGAGGTGCCAACATCTAATATTTTATTCAGAATAGAACACAAATCACAGATCAAAAGTTTAAACTGAGAGAATGTATCATTTTAAGGGAAAAATGTTGTTTCAAAATTTCATGGCGTCAACAAATCCCAAAAAAGTTGGGACAAGTCCATTTTTACCACTGTGTGGCATCCCCCCTTCTTCTTACAACACTCAACAGACGTCTGGGGACAGAGGAGACCAGTTTCTCAAGTTTAGAAATAGGAATGCTCTCCCATTCATGTCTAATACAGGCCTCTAACTGTTCAATCATCTTGGGCCTTCTTTGTTGCACCAAATGTTCTCTATAGGTGAAAGATCTGGACTGCAGGCTGGACATTTCAGTACCGGATCCTTCTCCTACGTAGCCATGATGTTGTGATTGCTGCAGAATGTGGTCTGGCATTATCTTGTTGAAAAATGCAGGGTCTTCCCTGAAAGAGATGACGTCTAGATGGAGCATATGTTGTTCTAGAACCTGAACATAGTTCTCTGCATTAATGGTGCCTTTCCAGACATGCAAGCTGCCCATGCCACAAGCGCTCATGCAACCCCATACCATCAGTGATGCAGGCTTCTGAACGGAGCGTTGATAACAACTTGGGCTATCCTTGTCCTCTCTGGTCCGGATGACATGGCGTCCCAGTGTTCCATAAAGAACTTCAAATCGTGACTCATCTGACCACAGAACAGTCTTCCATTTTGCCACACTCCATTTTAAATGACCCCTGGCCCAGTGCAAACGTCTGAGCTTGTGGAGCTTGCTTAGAAATGGCTTCCTCTTTGCACTGTAGAGTTTCAGCTGGCAACGGCGGATGGCACGGTGGATTGTGTTCACTGACAATGCTTTCTGGAAGTATTCCTGAGCCCATTCTGTTATTTCCTTGACAGTGGCATTCCTGTTTGAGGTGCAGTGACGTTTAAGGGCCCGGAGATCACGAGCATCCAGTAGAGTTTTACGGCCTTGACCCTTACGCACAGCGATTGTTCCAGATTCTCTGAATCTTTTGATGATGTTATGCACGGTTGATGATGATAACTTAAAAGTCTTTGCTATTTTACGCTGGGTAACACCATTCTGGTATTGCTGCACTATCTTTCTGTGCAGTAATGGTGGAATTGGTGATCCTCTTACCTTCTTGGCTTCTGAGAGACACTGACACTCTTTTTATACCCAATCATGTTGTCTATTGACCTAATTAGTGTCAATTGGTCTTCCAGCTGTTCGTTATATGCTCAATTTACTTTTTCCAGCCACTTATTGGTATTTGTCCCAACTTTTTTTGGGATTTGTTGACGCTGTGAAATTTTGAATCAACATATTTTTCCTTTAAAATGTTACATTTACTCAGATTAAACTTTTGATCCGTCATCTATGTTCTATTACGAGTAAAATGTTGACATTTGCCATCTCCACATTGCATTTAGTTTTTATTCACAATTTGTTTAGTGTCCAAACTTTTTTGGAATCCGGTTTGTATTATGTGGGAATAGTTTGTGACTTTTTGGTTGAAATGTTCTTTTGTGTATCTCAATCAGGAAGCAAATAAAATTCTTGTAGAAAAGTAAAAACACATAATCTTGGTGGCCTAAATGTCTTAACACTCGGTGAGATCATTTCCCTTTGACAGCACTCAGTCATGAGAAATCAAAAAGAGGATATTGAAGTGACATCACTTGTCTTTATTTTAGCTCATCATCTCATACCTCTGTGCTGTAATGGAATATTCCAGATACAACTACAGTGGTTCTGATAGTCAGCTGATTCCAGCAGCACCTATTGTAGTCCTTGCTTACGTCTTTTATAGTCATGGGAACGACCAGACGTCCAACTGCTGACAGACCTATACACGCGAACAAAGCAATGGAAACAAAAGCACCTCTCTAAAGCACAAACCCCTATTGTATTATCCTGCATCCTGTGTGAATTTGAACCTCCCACAAAACAAACACGAGTCAGTTTACCTTAAAATAATAAGTTTACTTCAATAAACATGGTACAGTAGTTAACTTGGCAACAACACACACAAACCTTCACATTTTACAAGATACAATAGCTTTATGGGTACAAAAAGAGGGATATACAGTTTGAGAGGGAACAGGGAGGATAAGCCAGTCCATCAAGAAAACACAAGGTCAGCAAAGAGCTTCGTGCAACCAGGAGGTGAGAAGAGCTTAGTCCAGCACTGATCCCAGTTTAGGGGGGAAACCTTCAGCCTGCCTCCACTGAGCGTTGCGCTGCTTGAACCATTGCTGCAGAAGAAAAACAAAAATGAAGCCGTCAGAAACATGTGATAAGTTATGAGCTTGAAACACAAGAGTGGTGATGTAAATGGCCTCTTGTCACAAAAATGTACAGCAATGACATAAATAAAGGCTCCCTAAAATACAGTTTTATCCACGGGCCTCGTGCTGCGTTTAAACTCAAACAATAATTTGGTGACTTGAAAGCAACACTACAGCGATTCCCTAATGGGAAACCTAATCGGACCTCTTGTGTGTCTTATTGTGACAAGTTTTTAAAAATGACAAAGGAGCTCTGCACGTACAGAAACATGAAGCTGTTATTTGGAAAAACTGCAATATTTCTTTGAATACACGGATAAATTAAAAAATATATACAAAGTATATTTACTCTCCTCACATATAGTTAGCCTTGCCTACTAAGATACACTGTTCTTCCACCTTGATTTACTTTAATCTGATCTTAATCTGGCTATAATCAACAGATTTATTCTCACAAATGCTCACACTTATCGTAATATACTGTATTGGATAAGTTCACCACTTGCTCACATTAAAATTGTAGCATTTTGTGTTCGAACAAAAATTAACATTTTTAACCTTCAAAATTACAATTTTCCATTTGAATATCAATGTTTAAATTTTACTATTTTACATTTGTTTATTAAAATTATCATTTACTATTCAATCCGACTTTAATCATCTACCCAAACATTGTTTAGCATTCAAGCATGCTAACATTAGCTTGTTAGCCTTTATGTTATTGACAATTACCATTTCAAAGTCAAAGTCAACTTTATTGTCAGAACTGCAATATGTACAGGACATACACAGGATTGAAATTGCGTTTCTCTCAGTCCCTCGGTGCAACAGTAACCATTTAAACACTAAAACACTAAAACATTTAATAAACATAAGCATAAAATAGTAAAAGTGTAACACTGTCCTGAGTTTTTGCATAGTAGTATAAAAGTATGAAAATTTACACCAACACTAAAACACTAAACATTTAATGAACATAAGCATAAAATGAAATAATAAAAGTGTAATACTGTCCTGAGTTTTTGCATAGTAGTATAAAAAGTATATCTATAAAATAAACTGAAGGTTCTAGCATTGACATTTGCAAAGAGTGGCAAAGCAGCATATGAGTTAATGTACACAGTATATGTATGAGGTAGTTGATGTTGGTATAGAGGCAAAGTGGCATATGCAGTAAGGCACATAAGGCACATTGGGCATCCTTAAATAAGGCTAGTCAGAGAATACTGTATATGTATCAGCAGTAGTGTAGATATAAAAGTAGTGTAAATGTAAACAGTAGTAATAAATGTAAACAGTATTAATAAATGTAAACAGTGAATGTAAACAGTAGTATGACTATAGGCAGTAATGTAATACAAACATTAGTGCAAATATGAGAAGTAGTGCAAACTGAATGAGCACATGACCGAGAGTTTAGTGAATAACCCGTTTGATGACACAGAGTCCAGTGTTAAAATCTTTGTGTTGTGTGGTAATGTGTGAGAAAGTTTTTTGTGTTAAGGCAGTTCAAATGGGAGGGGAGGCAGAGCAGGCAGAGTGTTTAGCATCCTGACTGCCTGATGAACAGAGCTGTCTCTCAGTCTGCTGGTTCGAGCCTGGAGACTCCTCAGTCTCCTCCCTGATGGCAGCAGTCTGAAGCAGCTGTGTAGTGGGTGTGTGGGATCACCTGCCATGCAGAGGGCTTTCCGAGTGAGGCGGTTGCTGTGTAAGTCCTGCAGTGAGGGGAAGGAGGTGCCGACGATCTTCTCAGCTGCTCTCACGATGCGCTGGAGGCTCTTGCGGCAGGATGCAGTGCATGCACCAAACCACACAGTGATGCAGCTGGTCAGGACACTTTCTATGGCACCTCTGTAGAAGGTGCACATGATGGGGGTTGAAGCTCCAGCCCTTTTCAGCTTGCGGAGAAAGTAGAGACGCTGGTGAGCCTTCTTGGCCAGTGATGCAGTGTTCCTGCTCCAGGACAGGTCCTCTGAGACGTGCACTCCCAGGAACTTGGTGCTGTCTACTCTCTCCACTGTGGTGCTGTTGATGGTCAGAGGGGCATGTTGGGCATCCCTCTTCCTGAAGTCCACAACAATCTCCTTTGTCTTCTCCACGTTGAGAGTGAGATTGTTGTGTCCGCACCACAAGGCCAGGCGGCTCACCTCGTTCCTCGTTTGCTATTTATCTTAAGTTTAAGAAATGTTAACATCTTGACAAACATATATTTTAGCATGCTAATGTTAGCTTTTATTTTATTGACATAGTTATAGTTATATTTTAGTATTTTATTGCTATTCGTGCATCTTTAGCCTGCTAACATTAGCATGTTAGCCTTTGTGTTATTGACCAATATTATTTGCCATTATGCTAAATTTAAGAGATGTTATTCCACATGTATCTTTTAGCATGCTAATGTTAGCATTTTAGCTTTATTTTTCTTGACAAATAGTTATTATTATACAATAGTCCCTCGTTTATCGTGGTGGATCCGTACCCTAAAGCCCAGCGATGTGAAAAACTGCAAAGTAGGAATACAAGTACAAATAGTAGTTAATTTTAAGATGTATATATATATATATATATATATATATATATATATATATATATATATATATATATATATATATATATATATATATATATATATATATATATATATTAGGGATGTGCCGATCAGGTTTTTTGAAACCGATACCGATACCGATCACCTATGTGTGACGATCACCGATACCGATCACAATTACCGATTGCCTATATGTGAGCCGATCACATAAACCGATCACCGATCACCGATCAAATGGCTTACCTGTAATTTATGAGTGCTGCTTCTGGCTACAAGATCTGAAAACTTTTCAGATCTTGTAGCCAGAAGCAGCACTCATGTTATTTTCAGAACCATAAAATCACCATAATTCAGACAAAAACATATTTTTACTAATTTATTTCAGAGAACAAAGTAAATAAAAGTAATTATCAACTGCATTATCAAAGAAAAATGTTTACCTTACTAACTTTCAATAAAAAAAAAAGGTTTTTTATTGTTTTAAAAAAAACACATCTATTACTTCATATAAAAAACTAAAATACCCCATTTGCTACTTAAAGCTGCACTGTTGGCTGTTTTTACAAATGGCTTTATAAATACGTAAAGTATCATTATTATTATTTTTAAATAATTTCGTGCTTTTTTGAACAACTTCCTGCGGGAACCAGGTGGCGGTAATGCGCTTAATATGAGTTCGCCAACCGCCATTAAACTCTATAGAAGAAGAAGAAGAAGAAGAACCAGGAAATACCGCCTCCGCCATTTTACATTCATTAGTTCCACACTCGGCAGTCGGCTTTTGGAGGACTGTTTCTCCCATAAGAGGATGCCTCATACGGATAAATTAACTGGAAACACTCCCTGAACTCTGTGAATGTCTCAGGACTGGAGCAGCAGCCGCGATCGCTCCGCCGAGCGCTCCCACAGCGCCGCGCGAGACCAGCAGCTCATGGTATGAGCTAAGGCTAACATGCTAAACCAGAGCTGCCGCAGACAGCCGGCTTTGTGCGATCAGAGGTTCCTGGAGCTCGCCTCGATGTCGGACTGGAAGCAGAAGATATCGGGGGACACCCAGCTAACTTGGAATAACAAAGCCGACAGCCTTTTTGAAGCCGCAGCTAAACTGGACTGCCCGTAACTGCGCAGCGGAGCGGACTCGGTGGGGCTACTCGGTGGGGCTACATGCTAACAGGTGTTGCTTATGGCGGCGCTGGCAGACGGCTTTTGGTAAGTTATTAAAACGTATTAAAACATTTTAATGACGAATTAGGTTTGTTGTGTTGAAGGACTTCGTTGAAATTCCTCCACGAGGTACTTTTTCGTCGCACGTTTTGCAGTTAGCAAACTTCGCATCACAGGCTCTGTGATCGGTAATTGAAGGCAAAAGCCGATCACATCCGCTTTAATGATTATCGGTGCCGATTGATCGGTTACCGATCGATCGGCACATCCCTAATATATATATATATATATATATATATATATATATATATATATATATATATATATGTATATATATTATATATATATATATATATATATATATATATATATATATATACTGTATAGGCATTTTAAACCCATCTCACACTTGCAATATTGGCTCTTGGCCACGCCCACTTCTCCGCTGCAGAGCAGAGATGACACACTGCAGGAGGAAGCTTCTCCTGCAGCTGTGGGCTGCACACAGGTGCAGCAGGTACTAAATAATTTAAACAAAAGATTGTGTGGCTCCTCCATCAATCAGTTGTGTTTCATGGCCAATCTTACTTTGAAGAACCGCGATAGAGCGAGTCCACGAAAGTCGAACTGAGAAGTAGCGAGGGACTACTGTAGCTATATTTTACTTACAATGTGATATTGATTATTGTAATTTACTATTTATTCTAAATTTAAAAGACATCATCAACCTAAACAGGAACCATTTAAACATGCTAAAGTTAGCTTGTTAGCATTTACGTTAACTTCTACCTTCCAATATTTGGTTATTAAAATAATACAATTGTTTTTGCTAATCTCTGATAACGTCCGCTAAATTTTATGTGTAAGTTATATTAATTTAATTCAATTTTTTAAATATAGCCCGCTGTGTTTCTTATGTTTTACATAAAAACTCTTAATTTGTGTTAACTTTTAGTTGTTGGTTTTTTGACTAATTTATAATGTTAGCGAAGTACTGTATGTTAATCCAGATGTAGGCTAAGAGCTTATTTTTGTTTTAACGTTTGGTAGATTATTTTGTTTAATATTCAGCTCCATCTCTTGAGATATTCACATTGTCTGTGAGTTTTACAAAATATGTGAGTTGTAGTCAAAGTTTAGAAGAAGAAAAAAAAGCATATTAAATGTAAATGAAAGTTCCTGCGTGGTCACTTCAGTCCGACCACGTCACATTTTTTGGGTGATTTCAGATGTGGTCTCTGACTCACAGCGGCCGTGTTTGAGGCTGAGTTTTATCAGGAAAACCTCAGAAAACTTGTGTTTCTGTTTAATTTCTCGACGTCTCTGAGCGCTCGGCCAACAACTGCCGCACTGCGCTCCAACCGGAGGATGACTGTGCAAAGACCCCAACACACACCCTTGACTTATCGCATTGCTGTTTTGCAGTTGGTGTTGTCAGGGGATCCACAGCAACAACGCTGACGCAACCCTGAGAAGTGGAAAGGGAGGAATTCAGGCCTCAGACTGAACACTGTGGCTGCTTGTTGGATCCGTGTGTCACGGAGGAGGAACACTTTCTACTTTTTTTTTTTTTTGGACTGAAAACACATGAGATTCTCATCTGCACTTAGAAATGAAGAAACTGAATCAAATCAGGAACAGCTTCCGACTTCGATTCGGGAAGGCGTTACACGCAAACTATTCCTGGAAAATAATGAGAAGTCCTTTTGTGCCGTACGGTGGTTTTGTGCTTTCTCCTCATTGAACGGCTGCAGCGTGGAAAACAAGACGCATCGTGCCAGAGTTCAAACCCTCCGCGCGAAGGTCGGGGCATGCCGTCTTAACGGGAAACGGGGCGTGGCGGTCGGGTTGGGTCCCTTCAGCTAAACCGTCTCCAACGAGCTCTTTGTTAACAAACAAAACACTGGAGGAGGGAGGAAGAGGAGTTTCTGATGAAGGGCCAGACCTGCCTGGACTGGGCTTCCCCCGTCGGCCCGGCGTCTCCCACCTTTGTGTACGCTGAATGGAAACACAGAACGGGTTGGGTTACAAGCCTCTGAGGTCGGATAATGAATCGTTTCTGATGTCATGGGGTGAAGACTAAGCTCGGCGGTAACTGAGGTCTGCAGCGGTTTGGCAGAGGCTCGCGTTGCGCAAAAAAAAAATCCGTATTTTCGACAAAACAAACAAACACCTTTTTTAAATTTTTTAAATTTCTTAAATGTTTACATTTAAGAAAATGATCAAAACAAATGTGTTAAAATATATATATATGAAATAGCGTAATGTGTATTGTATTAGAAAATTAGAAAGAGTTAGTCATTTTGTACTGTTACTGAAGATTATCATTGTTTAATCTGATTGTTGGAAAAAGTTGGTTGAAGATTATTATTGTTTACATGGTTGATTATTGTTGTTTAATCTGATTAATGGAAGTAAGGGGCAGATATTATTAATTTTAATCTCAACAAAGACTGTCTGAGATGCAGTTCGGCTCGTAGAAAACCCACTCCAGTAGGAGCGGGGGTCATGTGTTGCTGATTTTATCTGCCAGCAGCATGAAAACACAACAACTGACATGACCCTCTGCCTCCCCCTAGTGCGCGTCATCAGACGCGTCCCAGTGGGTGCCCGGCATCAGTGACAAGCGGCCAAAAGGGGGCGGCAGGAGCGTTCTGATAATTTAGGTGGGGACCCGGCATTACACAGCAACCGCCTCACTCGGAAAGCCCTCTGCATGGCAGGTGATCCCACACACCCACTACACAGCTGCTTCAGACTGTTGCCTTCAGGGAGGAGACTGAGGAGTCTCCAGGCTCGAACCAGCAGACTAAATGACAGCTCTGTTCATCAGGCAGTCAGGATGCTAAACTCTCTGCCTGCTCTGCCTCCCTCCCACTTGTACTGCCTTAATCACAAAAAACTTTCACACACCACCACACAACACAAAGATTTTAACACTGGACTCTGTGTCATCAAAACGGGTTATTCACTCAACTCACGGTCATGTGCTCATTCAGTTTGCACTACTTCTCATATTTGCACTAATGTTTGTATTACATTACTGCCTATAGTCATACTACTGTTTACATTACTGTTTACATTTATTACTACTGTTTACATTTATTACTACTGTTTACATTTACACTACTTTTTATATCTACACTACTGCTGATATATATATTCTTTTTACTAGCCTTATTGCATATGCCACTTTACCTCTATACCAATATCAACTACCTCATACATATACTGTGTACATAAACTTCATATGCTGCTTTGTCACTCTTTTACAAATGTCAATGCCAGAACCTTCATTTTATTTTATAGATATACTTTTTATACTTTTATACTACTATGCAAAAACTCAGGACAGTATTACACTTTTATTATTTCATTTTATGCTTATGTTTATTAAATGTTTAGTGTTGGTGTAACTTTTCATACTTTTATACTACTACTATGCAAAAACTCAGGACAGTATTACACTTTTATTATTTCATTTTATGCTTATGTTTATTAAATGTTTTAGTGTTTAAATGGTTACTGTTGCACCGAGGGACTGAGAGAAATGCAATTTCAATCCTGTGTATGTCCTGTACGTATTGCAGTTTTGACAATAAAGTTGACTTTGACTTGAAAGGTGATTTTTTTTTTTAAAGAATATGAAAAATAGCATAAGAATTTCTATGAATCGTTGTTTGAGTTGATGTAGTCTTTAATTTGGTGATGTACTGTAGTTAACTTTGTTCTTTGGTAAATTATCGTTGTGAGTATATTTGCGTAAAAAGGGGCAGAGATTATAAGATTATTCTTCATCTGCTGCCTTTCATTTTATTTTGAATGTATGCGTTTAATTTTTTGAGTTGTTGACTTGATTTTAACGAAATGAATAAATTTCAATTTCAATAAGGTGCACGGTTCGGCTCGGCTCAAATCGATGGTTTCAAACCAGTCACAGGGCTGGCACAATGGCATTGAAGGTCTGCTTCTTTAAACCAGTGGTCCTCGAGGGCCACCATCCTCCAGGTTTCAGTCCCTGCTCTTCAGCAGGTGTTCAGGTTCTGCAGAGGCCGTTGCTTCGTTCAGATCAGGTGAGTCATGCAGGCCCTGACTGATCCCCACCGGCGGGCGTTGTGCTCTGTTCTGCAGCAGAAGCAACAGAACAGAGAGGAATCCCTCAGGTGAGTTCTGGATCAGGGTCTCCTTCCAGGGGGGGGGCATCACGATCAGATCCCACGACTTTGAGCTCCTCACCCAGCCCGACAGAGGAAGATCGTTACTGCAGCTTGAATCCAGGCCCTTTACGTCAGGACCTCACGGCACAGAGTAAATCAAGAGCGCTGCCTTTTGGCCCTTCCTTCACCACAACAAACCGTAACAACGCCCTCATTACTGCGGACGCAGCTCCGATCGGAACAGGTACAGGTGTCGCACGGATCAGCTTGTGGTTTTTCTTGTTGACGTTCAGCTCAGAGAAATGTGGAGGGACCGGCTGGTTGGGACCAAGCTGTGAACGCGTCCCGTTGATTGTTTAGTGAAATATTTGTCCGGTTGCCATGAGACAGACACCAACCATCTGTCACCTCCATGATGCAACCGCAAGAATAAATGGTAACGTGAAAAACATCGGACGGGTCGACGGAAACCTCAGACGGCGCCGGACAGGAACCGTTTTCACTCCCCAAGTCCAGGTTCTCTGAGTAAAACTGGTCGGTTCGGAGCAATTCATCGGAAGGTGTCGCCGCTCGCTCCGTTATCGGAGCACCGGAGCTGCACATCTGGCAGCAGATGTGCGCCACTTTACAGTAGGCTGGAGGAATTCCTCAGATGGCGGGGGCGATAATAAGGATCGTAAATCTGAGATCGAGTGAAGCTTTCTAAATTTAAACGCCTCAGTTTCACAAATTACAACAAAAAAATCATCCATTTTCAGAAGAACGCTCGTTTTCAAGCCTGTGAGCTGAAGAACAACTCGGTTTGGTTCATGTTAGCACTTTGAGATTTTCATTAATGAAAAGTGCGTTATAAATTGAATTCATTATTATTATTATTATTATGTTGTGCCTGTTTGTTTTAACTGTTTAGGGACTAACTGTCAAACTATAACCCAGACCAGGTTGTTTTTATCAACTGGTCCAACTTTGGCTACAGTATTTGCTTTTACACAAGTCAAACATGTGGGGAACACATTTAGCTTCAAGTAAGTAAGTACATTTTATTTATATAGCACTTATCATAGATACAATCACAAAGTGCTGTACAAAATACAAAATAAAAGATTAAAATAGACAAAAGAAACACTGGTGATTAATCAAAACTATAAAAACAGCTGATAAAAACACTAAATAAAAACTTTTAACTAAAAGCTTGTCTGAATAAAAGTGTCTTAAGCTGCGTTTTAAAGGAATCAACAGAGACGGTCACACGAAGAGACAGGGGCAGGGCATTCCACAGCCGGGGGGCTACGGCCTGAAAGGAAAGGTCACCCCGAGTTTTAAACCGGGTCTTAGGGACCTTTAGAAGGTTCAATGCTGAAGAACGAAGGGTGCGGGCTGGAGAATAGGGGATCAGCATTTCTGTGATGTACTGGGGGGCCTGTCCATTTAACGCTCTAAAAGTTAATACCAAAATTTTAAAATGAATTCTAAATTCAACAGGGAGCCAATGTAGATCATATAAAACTGGTGTGATGTGAGACCTTCTATTAGTTCCTGTTAAAAGCCTTGCAGCAGCGTTCTGGACCAACTGGACACGAGCGACAGCAGATTTATTAAAACAAGTAAAAAGGGAATTACAGTAATCTAAACGAGAAGAGATAATAATAATAATAATGAATTCAGTTTATAACGCACTTTTCATTAGTGAAAATCTCAAAGTGCTACACACATTCATACACCGGTAGCGGCAGACTACCATGCAAGGTGCTTTCCAGTCCTACCAGGAACAACTCGGGGTTAAGTGTCTTGCCCAAGGACACAACGACACATGGTGTGGGGAACCGGGATTCGAACCGCCAACCTTCCGATCGGGGGACGACTGCCATTACCACTATGCCATGGCCGCCCCATGAATAATCATGAAAACATGAATAATCATCTCCAGGTCAGATTTAGATAACATTGCTCTCAGTTTAAAAATGTTCCTCAGGTGATAAAATCAGTTTTTGACCAGGAGCTTTGAATGTTTGTCCAAAGACATCGACTGGTCGAACCGAACACCAAGGTTCCTGAGGCTCGGCTGAGAAGAGGAGCCCAGAGAACCGAGATGTTGTTTGATCCGAGGAACTTTCTGTTCAGGGGCAATGATCAGGGTTTCAGTCTTGGCAGAATTTAACTGAAGGCAGTTGTTGGTTAACCACATGGGACACACAGTTTACTAGTTCAGATAACTTGCGTAATTCTGTATTTGTATGAAGTAGTCGTACAGCGAGTCCCGAGGCGATGATGTCCGACGAGACTTCGGCTCCGCGAATCACCGTTGTACCGTCTTAATCGAACTCTAACGTGACTCAACGAGGCGCCGCCTCCACGACCAGCGACGCTTCTTCGGTCGACAACAAACCCGTTGACGGTTTTGTGCTAATTTACGCGGAAATCGTCCGATAGGGGGCGCAAATAACTCTAAACTTGAACAACGTGTGCACGTGAGGCCGCGACCCCTCGTGGTTTTACTGTCACGGCTAAACCTCAACAAGTGACAGAATTACTCAATCAGCGAGTGTACTTTTATATAAATTAAAGTAACTAAGAGGATTCACCGGAAACTACACAGGTGCAGTTTGAATGGGTTTATTACTCCGGTAGTTTTCCAGATGTGTGGGTACGCCCTCAAAGTAAACAAAGCGCTTTAATCTGTTTATTTTACTAAACAAACCTGAAGGAAAATAGAAAACTTTCAAACTTTTCCATCCCAGAAAAGCTCTTCCTCTCACTTTGACTGTTTCCGTTGTAAACAAACACATTTGTTTTTGTTTGTTGTGATAAATTTCTGATGCCGTCAGCTGTTCGCTCACTCTTGGCACCATGTATGGCAAGCAGTTTTATCATAATTAAATCACACTCCAATCTCTTTACTAGTAAGTAAACACGTACGTAATCGTTAGATGTATGAAATTATTGAACTTCCGGAGTCATTTTGGGTTAAGATGGCCGCCACAGCTATCCGAGAAAACACAAAACAGTCGTTCTTAGAGATAACGAGGTTAAATGTTGGTACGGAGCCGAGAGCAACACGTTCTGAATGCAAATCAAAAAGATGGCTGCCAGTGCTAAATAAGAAAAATGGTTAAAACTTTAATACGTTTTAATCACACTGAGCTGAAATATAGGATACGGCAGCTGAGAGTGATTCCAATGGTAAAAGCAAATACTGTAATTGTTTGTTTTTTAATGACGACTGCCGTTGTTTCTCCAGGAACTTTTCTACTTATTATTATGATTATGATTATTATTATCTCTAATACTGTTCCTATAAAATTCCTGTCTACTCGTATTATTTGGTAATGCAGGTCCAAAAGTCTTGACATTTTAAATTTATTTTTTACTACAACAGGAAATATCTTACATGTTATGTTCTTGTAATAATGTGACTGTAAATATTAAAAAAATTTAACCAGTAAGAGTATTTATGGCCACACAGATTTGAGCGCGTCCATCGTTAACTGACTTTATGTTCGTACACCTGAACACAGCAGGTGCTCAGATGTGGGTTGCCAGATAGAAAATGACGAAATATTGTACTGCTGCTTTAAAAAACCCAAACTAGTGCGCATGTTGAGTGAGGGCACATTTTCTCGGTATGTTGTCTAATTTTTGTATTTTGTAGCCTTTTCAAAACTATTTATACAGACTCTAAAAGTACCGTATAAATACGGTATTTGTCGTATATCTGGCAACACTGGAATGTGGCTCCATGGGGACATTTTGGTTATTTTATTAATTTATTTGACCGACATTACATCAGCTAATTAATTTAAAACCATTTTCATCCCTAAAATTAGATTTTATTTTATTTATTTTTAAATGAGGACATTTTCCTTTGGCTGTCCAGGTGCGGGTCACCTGTCCAGGTGTGCGGGACTCACCCCGGTCTCGTGCTCCGTCAGGCCGCACTCCGCAGCGATCAGCAGCAGCGTCGTCCCGTCCGGGTGTCTGCTCACCTTCTTGAAGTTCTCCTCCAGAACCCGGACCTGCTCCTCGGACAGCTTCGGGCTCTCCGCGGGCTTCGACGCCATGGTTCCCGGTTCGGATCCGGCTGCAGATGTGCGCACAGCTGGATGGAGGCGCAGCGGCGGGTCTGCGGTTCTCCTCACGGCTCGGTTCTGTGTGACAGGAGGAGGAGGAGGTGGAGGTTTTTACTCCCGGAGGCCGGGCCCACAGTCCGAACCGGACCCGCCCACAGGAGGAGGGACAAAAGTAGCTCTCCACATGTGCACGTGGGTTTGTCTGTTAGCAAAATATCTGACGAACCACTGGACGGATTTTATTGAAACTTTCAGCAAGTGATCACTATTTTTTTTTTTTTATTGAACCAAATTTTGACAATAGTACAAAAATATAATACAGAACATAGTCTATTGTACAAGAAAATAAAATTTGACAAAAAGCAACAATTATTCATTCATTCATTCATTCAACCTTTATTTATACAGGCTAGCCTTAAATTAAATTAAAATTAAACAAAGATATATGTAACAATACAATAAACAATATATATAGGGGTCTGATTATGACTTTTGTGAAAATAGTTCTTGCTTTTCTAAGCTTCTGATTATTCAAAGTAAGCTTTTCAATAGATGCAATGTGTGTTTTTAAGTCAGATTCTTCAAAATTATCCATGAGGGGCTTTTTTCACTCCATTTCATCTTGTGGACATAATATTTAGCTAAAATTACAATAAGATTAACTAAATATATCTCTTCTGAAGAGAAGGATGAATTGTTGAAGATGAGCAAAATTTGTAATTTAGATAAAACAATATTTTTTCTAACTTTTGTTGTCAGGAAACGTTGTACATCTGACCAAAATAATACAACCTGAGGACATTCTACAAACAAGTGTTCAATACTCTCACCTTCATTCTGACAAAAACAGCAGTTGTTACTAACACCAGAAAAGAATCGACAAATGTTATCTTTAACTGGATAATATCTGTGTATAACTTTGAATAAGAATTCTTTGATCTTATTGTTGAGTTTATGAGGTAACAAAAAAATGTCGTTCCATATTTTTTTGCTTAAATAATCCCATCTATATTTACATATGGGAACTGATAAAGCCTCTAAATGAGTTCTGATAATTCCATTTGTAAATTTCTTATGCATTATGCTAGTTCCTTCAATCGAAATTGAATCAAATAAGTACACTTCATCAAGATGTATGTTTTGCGCTAAAGACTGAATAGACTTCATGACCAAATTAAATTCACTCAGAGGAATATCTATATTATTGTGACTTAAAAACTGTTCATAATTATACCACTCACCATTATTGTCGAGTAATTGGTTTACCAAATTAATATTGTTTTCAACCCAATTATGTAAATATAACTATTTGTACAAAGTATTGTTCCAAATGATGCAATTATGTGGAGAGTAATTATAAAAGAGCCCAACAGAGAAGAACCTGCTGATGAAATTTAGCTACATGTATAGCATAAAGTAAAAAAATAACAAAAGAGCTGAAACGAGCAGTAAAAGTTTTGAACAGCTCGAGCTGAAGGATGTGAAGAGCTCCATTAATTTTCAAAGAGAAAAACATGGCTGACAAAGCTACTGTATTTTCTGGTGAATAGGTAGCATTGTCCAATTATCACCAATAGATTGGAAAAATCCCTAGATAGGTCGCACATACGTTTAGCTCTGCTGCAAATGTCTGCCACAGGAGCACAGCAAGGCTTTTAAGAAGATTAACACTTAAAAACAATTATTTATTTGATAAAATTATAGCAAATATGTGTCTGAGCTGAACTTTTCCTTAATAAATGAACGTAATTGTGAAATGAGCTGGATTTAAAAATTTGTTTCACCGAAAGTGATAACAAGCCATATATAGGTCGCACCTGAGTATAGGTCGCAGGCCTTGAAAAAAAAAAAAACATAAAAAGGTGCAACCTATACACCGGAAAATACGGTAAATATTTCAAAAAGTGGAGACCAAGTCAGAAGACGTCTTCTGTCCTCCACAGCTGTGCAGCTGGACCAGGGACAACATGTGGATGGACAAATAGGGACAAAGGGCTGGAGATTTCTATGGAGCATAGATGAGGGCCTGTGGCCTTGACCTTTGACCTTGACATCAGTAGGGGTTGTCTGACCCACGAGGCGTCGAGCTGTTCAGTTTGTCATGTTTACGTTTAAAACAATATTTTTTTCCAGCTATAATTATTATTTACGCCACAGTTTTAAGGTCTATATGATGATTAGTAAAAAAAACAAATAATAATGTTTGCATTTCTTTGCATCAAAAAACAAACAAAACATTTTTATTCAGGTGAGCGTGTTGGTGAGATGTCTCCTGATCCAAACCCGTCTGAACAGGTTCAGTCCCGCCCAGGTTTTTAAAGGTTTAGTCAAAGTCAAAGTCAAAGTCAACTTTATTGTCAGATCTGCAATATGTACAGTGCAGGACATACACAGGACCGAAATTGCGTTTCTCTCAGTCCCTCGGTGCAACAGTAAACATCTAAACATTGAAACACTGAAACATATAATAATAGACATAAGCATAAAAATAGTAAAACTAACACTGTCCTGTGTGTTTTTTTTTTTTTTGCATAGTGGTATAAAAAAAGAGTATAAAAAGTATAACTAAAATAAACTAAAGGTTTCTAGCATTGACATTTGCAAAGTGGCAAAGCAGCGAATGAGTCAATGTACACAGTATATGTATGAGGTAGTAGTTGATGTTGTTGTAGAGGCAAAAAGTGGCATATGCAGTAAGGCACATTGGGCATCCCTAAATAAGACCGTTCAGAGCACACTGTATATGTACCAGCAGTGGTGTAGATATTAAAGTAGTGTAAATAAATGTAAACAGTAGTAATTACATGTAAGCAGTAGTAATAAAAGTAAACAGTATTAATAAATGTAAACAGAGAATGTAAACAGTATTATGATTATAGGCAGTGATGTAATACAGACATTAGTGCAATTATGAGAAGTAGTGCAAACTGTATGAGCACATGACCGAGAGTTTAGTGAAAACCCGTTTGGTGACACAGAGTCTAGTGTTAAAAACTTTGTGTTGAGTGATAATATGTGAGAAAGTTTTAGTGTTAAGGCAGTTCAAATGGGAGGGGAGGCAGAGCAGGCAGAGTGTTTAGCATTCTGACTGCCTGATGAACAGAGCTGTCTCTCAGTCTGCTGGTTCGAGCCTGGAGACTCCTCAGTCTCCTCCCTGATGGCAGCAGTCTGAAGCAGCTGTGTAGTGGGTGTGTGGGATCACCTGCCATGCGGTGGGCTTTCCGAGTGAGGCGTTTGCTGTGTAAGTCCTGCAGTGAGGGCAAGGAGGTGCCCACGATCTTCTCAGCTGCTCTCACAATGCGCTGGAGGCTCTTGCGGCAGGATGCAGTACATGCACCAAACCACACAGTGATGCAGCTGGTCAGGACACTTTCTATGGCACCTCTGTAGAAGGTGCTCATGATGGGGGTTGAAGCTCCAGCCCTTTTCAGCTTGCGGAGAAAGTAGAGACGCTGGTGAGCCTTCTTTGCCAGTGCTGCAGTGTTCCTGCTCCAGGACAGGTCCTTTGAGACGTGCACTCCCAGGAACTGGGAGTTTTAAAAGAACGGGTTAGAATGGGTTTATTCTTAATCCATTCCTGATTTTAGTAATCCCACTCTCATGAGCCGACAGTAAAAACAAGACTCTGTTTTGAATTTTTTTTTGTTTATTAAAAAATAATCTAAACAGATTAAATGAACCCAATGTGCAAAAAATTATCTGCACAAAAACAAAGTTGATGTTTGACTCCATGAAGGTTCTGCAGCTTAATAAATAAACAAATTAAACTGAAGAATTTAAACATATTATTAATCAAAACATCAGGAAACAAAAAAGATGCATGAAAATAGTTTTTATTTACAGGAGAAAAATGTAAATAACTGAATATTTCACTGACAACTGTGTCCTGTTTTGTTATTATTCTTTAGAATCGTATCAATTTCAGTAGCAATGGACAATATAGTATCAGGTACTTTCTGGGTACATAAAGGATATTTACTGGGTACATAAAGGATACTTACTGGGTACAAAATGCATATTTACTGGGTACATAATGGATACTTGATGGGTACATAATGGATACTTTCTGCGTACATAAAGGATACTTACTGGGTACATAAAGGATACTTACTGGGTACATAATGCATATTTACTGGGTACATAAAGGGTACCTACTGGGTACATAATGGATACTTGATGGGTACATAATGGATACTTTCTGGGTACATAAAGGATACTTACTGGGTACATAATGCATATTTACTGGGTACATAAAGGGTACCTACTGGGTACATAATGGATACTTGATGGGTACATAATGGATACTTACTTGGTACATAAAGGATATTTACTGGGTACATAATATATACTTACATAAAGGGTACCTAATGGGTACATAATGGATAGATTCTGGGTACATAAAAGATAATTAATGGGTACAAAATGGATATTTACTGGGTACATAAAGGGTACCGGGTACATAATGAACACTTGATGGGTACATAATGGATACTTACTGGGTACATAAAGGATATTTGCTGGGTACATAATAGATACTTACATAAAGGGTACCTACTGGGTACATAAAGGGTATCTACTGGGTACATAATAGCTACTTAGTGGGTACATAAAGATTATTATACATTATTAACCCATATTCTGCTAACACATTTTTTTAGCTTCTTGCTGAACTGGTAAAAAATAATAAAAAAAATAGCAGAAGCTAATGCTAAACCAGTAAAATGACTGGCAGTCTGCTTCAGCTGCCGTTGGCTTTTCCAGCTGAAGCTGTGTCGACCAAGTTTTGTCAAGTGTACACGTAGTCAGGGTACGTTTTGGGTACTTGCAAGTCAAATCGAGTATGTACCTACAGTATATGGTTTTGATATGTTTGTTATACATACCTGGTACTTACAAGATGCTTACCAGGTATATACCCAGTATCTACGCAGTACGTACAAAGTATCCTGTTTAGTACCCAGTATATAGAGCCTGTATGTGTATTTCTACTTACTTTTCTTGCGTTTTTTCCATCAGTGAGGTACCCAGTTCTGTTCATGAGTTGTTTTTTAACCTTAAAGAATATTGTTTAATCTAAGAGTACTCAAAAATACTTTTAATTTCAGATTTAATTTACGTTTCTGTGTCTCTCGCATGAAGCGACTTTGAAGGATAGAATCCTGTCCCATCATGACAGCAGGACGGAGTGCTGGTCCAGGACGGGGCAAATCCCAAAACACAACTGAAAAGTATTATTAGATGTAAAAATAATAATAATAATACTAAAGTTTTGTAAGCTCAATCATCAGGTAGATGCCAACAAAAATGGTTCAATCTTGTCATCTGGACCGGTTTCTTTAAGTGAAAAAAAGTTTTGTCCTCCATCCAGAGGACTTGTGTCCAAACGATCCAAAGTCCCCTCTGAGAGCTCGTGGACGTCTCCTGCTCCAGAAGAAACGGTGGACGGTTGTTCTGCTCGTGGTTCAGGGTTTTTAAACGTGAAAACCACCAGATTAAAGAACCCAGAAGAAGCTTGATGTTCAGTAGCTTGTTCTGGTTAAAGCTCCTTCAGGGTCTTTTCCACCAGGATGTGGTCCAAACACCTCATAACTGATGATTACAGTCGGAGAAAACTACTTGTAGTTTCAGGGTTTTGTTCATCAGGACAAAACAACAAAAGGTTGAAGCTGTGAGTGAAGAACTGGCTCTGTCTCGATGCTCTCCACAAGATCTCTGAGGTGATCAGCCAGGAGCTGCTGATCGTCCTCAGCGGGACCTCCTCTGATCTGAAGCGTACCGAAGTGTGTTGGCACAACGCCAAGATGGAACGACATGAGCAATGACCTCAGAGAAGCAACTGTTGCTGCTCGTCGACCTGGGAAAGGTCAAAGGTCATTCAAAATGGATTATTCACGAGAGGAAAACATTCAAGACAGCTGTCAATCTACCCAGGAGTGGCAGAAGATTCCCCCTGAAGGTCAGACCCTGCAGTGCTCAGAGAAAAGAGCTCCACCTCTGATTCTACAGGACTCAGTCAGCAGGTCAAAGGTCATGACCTCTTTGGAAACAACATGGGAGAACAGCTTAGGTTTGGGAAGTTCCATGTTCTAAAGGAACCACAAGACTTCTGGAATAGAACCAGAGCAGATGATAGATGTTCACCCAGAATGCATTGCAGCAAACAGCTCCTCCCAGCTGTCAGCACGGTGGTGGAGGGCTGATGGTTTGGGCTCCTGTCAGTCACTACGTGGACCAGGAACTCCTCTGTAGACCAAATGGTTCTGGAGTCAAATACAGCTTGGACCAAACTGGGTCCAACAGGACCATGATCCCAAACACAGAACGGTCCAGACAGATCCCAGAACCTGACCAATGCTGCGGTGGACCTTCAGAGAACTAAGCAGAACCCTCAGTGATGGAGAGTGGGCCAGATCTCCTCCAGAACCATGAAGGGGACTGATCAAAGAGGACGTCCCCTCTGGACATAACAGCAGTGTCCCCCTGGAAGAGGACAGTCCAGACGGCTCCATCAACAACAGCTGATCCTTCTCAGGGAGGATGTTTGAGCGCCAACTCCACTGAAGCAAAACCACGAGTCTCATCCTCTGCAACAAATCCAGGAAGGACCAGAAACCACAGCCTGGTTCTGTCGCGGACCCCCTGGATCCTGTGGGAACGAGGAAACCAGATCCGTGGTCGTCTCAGAACAAGTCTTTCTCTTGAACTCCGAGTGGAAAGGCTGCCGGTCGTTGGAGACGCCTCAGAGGAGATCATCCATCACAGGACGACATGTGGCTCTTATAGTCTTATAATCAAAACATCTGGAACTGAAGAACCCACTTCACTCTGATCCAGGAGCAGCACGAATGGGACTCCACGTGCACGTAGAACGAGCCGTTGAACAAACGTGGGCATCACGAACAGCTGTGTGACTCGAGAGCGAGGTATTTTAAAAACACTTGGACCAGAAAACCTGGAAAACATCTGACCCAAACCGCTGACTCCAAACTGGACGGCCTGAAACGAGTCCAACCCGAAACAGAAGGACCGTACGGATCTAAGACGAGCATCGGACAAGACCGGACCTCGCAAGAGAAAACATTTTCCCACCGGAGTGGTCTGGAAAACACACGGAAGAGTGTTTTTTCGTCGTAGCTGCGGCTCAAAGTCAAATCACTTTGTTGTGAATTAACAACAGAATAAAGAACTCAAAAAAGGCGTTCAATACGGGATCAACTGGACTTTATTTGTTGCAGAAAACGTTTCGACTTCTGTCCAGAAGTCTTTTTCAGAATAAAGAACAAACAGCACAAATACACAAACGAGGACTAAAAGTTTTGATGCATTCGCACTTTGCAGTGTGATCCTCTGGTTGAAGAGATGTTTTGCTAACAGATAAACGCACACGCATGCAGTTACGTGGAGACCTGAGTCTAATGGAGAAGATGAGGCTCCTGTTTCTATGGAAGCAGTTATGTCCCATATTTCAAATTAAAATGGATTAATAGAAATGCTTTTTAGTTTCAAAATAAAGCTGCATGTTTTGTCTCATAAATAAAATTTTAAATGAATAATCCAAACTGCATTTTCATTTTTGTCTTCAAGACTGCTCAATTTGTAAATTAATTAAAATGATGAATAAAATAACGTTTAATATTTAATTTTCAAAACATGTCCCAGTAAAAAGTGACCAAAATTCATTGTGAAATGTCAAATTCAACATTTAATTTTCAAATTTGACGTTTCAAAATCAATTTTGGTCACTTTTTTACTAGGACATATTTTGAAAATTAAATGTTAAACGTTGTTTTATTTATCATTTTAATTAATTTACAAATTGAGCAGTCTCGAAGACGAAAATGAAAATGCAGTTTGGATTATTCATTTTAAAATTTATTTACGAGTCAAAACGTGCAGCTTGACTTTGAAACTAAAAAGCACTTCTGTTAATCCATTTTAATTTGAAATATGAGACATAACTGCTTCCATATGTTTCAGGTTTATGAGAAAGTCCATCTAGTGATGCGTCAACCAGCATCAAGTCTTTTACCTGATGTCTTCTAGCTAGTTCCTTTGAGTTCACCTCGAAAGTGACGATTTTTCTCTGCCGAACGTTGTAGCGCTGGGAAATCCCACGGAATTACATTTTAAAATATGCAGCGTTTATGCTCTCTCAGCCAAAAAGGTTCCCTACCCCTGGTATAATGCCTCACTGTGAAGCTGAGGATTCCCATTTTTAAACACAAGGTTGGAATTCCCAATGACGTCAACACAAACCAACAATATTTGAGTTTTCAAACCATTGCTTTTGGAATCAAAACTAGCTTGTTGTCCGGCGATAAACGGATGAATTTCAACAAATACAGATCGTTCAGAAGCTTCTGGAACGAGGAAGTTCTCGGTTTCCAACCACAGTGTGGATCAGGGTCTTAGAGGCAACAGGTCCAGAAATGAAACCCAGACCTCCCTCTCTCCAGTAACAACCTCCAGCAGAGAGGATATATAATCCTCAAGTCCTGGGTCTACCGCCGGGTCTCTTCCCAGTGGGACGTGCCCAGAAACCCTACAGGAGATGAACCACCTCAGACGACTTCATTTGTTGTGGAGCAGCAGCTCCAAGCTCCCCCCAAGATGACGGAGCTCCTCACCCTGTCTCCAAGACTTAGCCCGGCCACTGTACCGCTTGGATCCACGACCTGGTTCTTTGAGTCATGATCCAAACCTCATGACCACAGGTGAGGTAGGAACGAATCCAGAGACTCGTCTTTCAACCCGACTCTTTCACCACGACCGACCGAAGCAAAACCCTCATTACCGAGGATGAAGCCCCAAGCTACGATCCACCCTGTCCCTCAGGAACACGCAGCAGATCCTTCAGGTCCTCCTCCTGAGGCCTGAATTTAAAAATAACACAGAAAAACTCATTTTGCCAGCGTGGGTCACGTTGACAAGCGAGTGAAACAGACTGGACAAGAACAGAACCACAGCAGGTCCACGGTGGACTCTGGGTCCCCAGTCAACGGTGGACTCTGGGTCCCCAGTCAACAGTGGACTCTGGGTCCTCAGTCAACGTGGACTCTGGGTCCCCAGTCAACGGTGGACTCTGGGTCCTCAGTCAACGGTGGACTCTGGGTCCCCAGTCAACGGTGGACTCTGGGTCCCCAGTCAACGGTGGACTCTGGGTCCCCAGTCAACGGTGGACTCTGGGTCCCCAGTCAACGGTGGACTCTGGGTCCTCAGTCAACGGTGGACTCTGGGTCCTCAGTCAACGGTGGACTCTGGGTCCTCAGTCAACGGTGGACTCTGGGTCCCCAGTCAACGGTGGACTCTGGGTCCTCAGTCAACGGTGGACTCTGGGTCCCCAGTCAACGGTGGACTCTGGGTCCCCAGTCAACGGTGGACTCTGGGTCCCCAGTCAACGGTGGACTCTGGGTCCCCAGTCAACGGTGGACTCTGGGTCCCCAGTCAACGGTGGACTCTGGGTCCCCAGTCAACGGTGGACTCTGGGTCCCCAGTCAACGGTGGACTCTGGGTCCCCAGTCAACGGTGGACTCTGGGTCCTCAGTCAACGGTGGACTCTGGGTCCTCAGTCAACGGTGGACTCTGGGTCCTCAGTCAACGGTGGACTCTGGGTCCTCAGTCAACGGGGGACTCTGGGTCCTCAGTCTGGGAGTGCAACCTTGTTCTTGACTTCCGCGTCGGTCCCGGCAGCAGACAAAGGGACATGGTTGCACCGGACGGACCTCAGATATCTGCAGCCAAAACAAGGAGAGAGCCTCTTCTTGTGGTCCGCAAGGGAAAAGTCTGAAGCCAAGACCAGAACCTGATCTGTGTGGTCCTCCTGCCGAGGGGCCATGTTTTGTCTTCAGCAGATTTAATTAGCAGGGTTCATTATTTCTGAGCCCCAAGGTTGGACATGTGTTTAACAGGAGCCTGTCGTCCTGCACCTGCCTTTTCACTTGTCCACGACGCTCTGCGGGCCGACCCGGAACTTCTCAGCTGTCGGAACCGCAACAAAACAAAAAGTTTATTTCTCTGTGAACAGATGAAGAACAGCTTCTCAGAGTCGAAGTTCAGCGTTTCAGCTTATGTAAACGTCGAGTCAGCTTATGCAGAGGGCTCCTGTAACTTTTGATTCTTATACCATATAACTTTTAGAATCTTCTTATGCTACCTTTAGCTTTTAGATAACATTCTGCTACTTTTAGCTTTTAGACTCTTATTATGCTACTTTTAGCTTTTAGAATCTTATGCTACTTTTAGCTTTTAGATAACATTCTGCTACTTTTAGCATTTAGAATCTTATTATGCTACTTTTAGCTTTAGATAACATTCTGCTACTTTTAGCTTTTAGAATCTATGCTACTTTTAGCTTTTAGATAACATTCTGCTACTTTTAGATAACATTCTGCTACTTTTAGCTTTTAGAATCTTATTATGCTACTTTTAACTTTTAGAATCTTATTATGCTACTTTTAGCTTTTAAAATCTTATTATGCTACTTTTAGCTTTTAGAATCTTATCCTGCTACTTTTAGCTTTTAGATAACATTCTGCTACTTTTAGCTTTTAGAATCTTATTATGCTACTTTTAGATAACATTCTGCTACTTTTAGCTTTTAGATAACATTCTGCTACTTTTAGCTTTTAGATAACATTCTGCTACTTTTAGCTTTTAGACAACATTCTGCTGCTTTTAGCTTTTAGACAACATTCTGCTACTTTTAAATAAAATTTTGCTACTTTTAACTTTTAGATTAAATTCTGCTACTTTTAGCTTTTAGATAACATTCTGCTACTTTTAGCTTTTAGATAACATTCTGCTACTTTTAGCTTTTAGATGACATTCTGCTACTTTTAGCTTTTAGATGACATTCTGCTACTTTTAGCTTTTAGATGACATTCTGCTACTTTTAGCTTTTAGATGACATTCTACTTGTAGCTTTTAGATGACATTCTGCTACTTTTAGCTTTAGATAACATTCTGCTACTTTTAGCTTTTAGATAACATTCTGCTACTTTTAGCTTTTAGACAACATTATGCTGCTTTTAGCTTTTAGACAACATTCTGCTACTTTTAAATAAAATGTTGCTACTTTTAACTTTTAGATTAAATTCTTCTAGTTTTAGCTTTTAGATAAAATTCTGCTACTTTTAGCTTTTAGACAACATTCTGCTACTTTTAGCTTTTAGACGACATTCTGCTACTTTAAAATAAAATGTTGCTACTTTTAGTTTTTAGATAAAATTCTTCTAGTTTTAGCTTTTAGATAAAATTCTGCTACTTTTAGCTTTTAGACGACATTCTGCTACTTTTAAATAAAATGTTGCTACTTGTAGTTTTTAGATAAAAATCTTCTAGTTTTAGCTTTTAGATAAAATTCTGCTACTTTTAGCTTTTAGACAGCATTCTGCTACTTTTAGATAAAATTTAGCTACTTTTAACTTAGATTTTCTTTTTCTAGTTTTAGCTTTTAGATAATATTCTGCTTTTAGACATTATGCTACGTTTAGCTTTGACACAACATTGTACATATACAGTAATATATAATACATATTGTATTGATGTTTGGGGGAAAGCGTGTAAAACAATCACAAAGCCTATTTTTGTATTACAGAAAAGAGCTGTAAGAATTATCACTAGAAAACATTACTGTCATCCATCAAGTACATTATTTTATCAACTGAAGTTATTGAAGTTCCATGATTTGGTAGACTATAATATTTTATCAGTTATGTATAGGGCTCAAAATAATGCATTACCTTTAAATATCCAAATGCATTTTGTTAAAAGACAAAGTTGTTATAATCTTAAGGGGACAGAGATGTTTGTAAAACCACAATTCAGAACTAGTTTGAAGGGACGTTCTACCTCAATCCAGGGAATTAGATTATGGAATGGCTTGGAGAATGTAGTTAAAAATGCCAAGTCAATGTTTACATTTAAGAAAATGATCAAAACAAATGTGTTAAAAATAATATATATGAAATAGCGTAATGTGTATTGTATTAGTTAGAAAATTAGAAAGAGTTAGTCATTTTGTACTGTTGGTTGAAGATTAACACAGCCCTGTGATCACACAGCCCTGTGATCACAGCCCTCCCTGGGCTGCCACCTTACCGTTGTGGAGGGGTTTGAGTGTCTCAATGATCCTAGGAGCTATGCTGTCAGGGGCTTCATGCCCCTAGAAGGGTCACCCAAGGCAGACAGGTCCTAGGTGAGGGATCAGACAAAGTGCAGCCCAAAAACCCCTATGATGAGTACAATTAATGGACTAAGTTTTCCCTCGCCCGGACGCGGGTCACCGGGGCCCCACTCTGGAGCCAGGCCCGGAGGTGGGGCACGCTGGCGAGCGCCTGGTGGCCGGGCTTTTACCCATGGAGCCCGGCCGGGCACAGCCCGAAGAGGAGACGTGGGTCCCCCTTCCCATGGGCTCACCACCTGTGGGAGGGGCCAAAGGGGTCGGGTGCAATGTGAGATGGGTGGTGGCCGAGGGCGGGGACCCTGGCGGTCTGATCCTCGGCTACAGAAGCTGGCCATTGGGACATGGAATGTCACCTCTCTGGTGGGGAAGGAGCCTGAGCTAGTGTGTGAGGTTGAGAGGTTCCGACTAGAAATAGTCGGACTCACCTCAACGCATGGCTCTGGCTCTGGAACCAGTTTCCTTGAGAGGGGTTGGACACTCTTCCACTCTGGAGTTGCCCCTGGTGAGAGGCGCCGAGCAGGAGTGGGCATACTGGTTGCCCCCCATCTTGGTGCCTGTACGTTGGGGTTCACCCCGGTGAACGAGAGGGTAGCCTCCCTTCGCCTACGTGTGGGGGGACGGGCTCTGACTGTTGTTTGTGCCTATGCACCAAACGGCAGCTCAGACTACCCACCCTTTTTGGAGTCCTTGGAGGGGGTATTGGAGAGTGCGCCTCCTGGGGACTCCCTTGTTCTACTGGGGGACTTCAACGCTCACGTGGGCAATGACAGTGAGACCTGGAGGGGTGTGGTTGGGAGGAACGGCCCCCCTGATCTGAACCAGAGTGGTGTTCTGTTATTGGACTTCTGTGCTCGTCATGGATTGTCCATAACGAACACCATGTTTAAGCATAAGGGTGTCCATATGTGCTCTTGGCACCAGGACACCCTAGGTCGCAGTTCGATGATCGACTTTGTTGTCGTCTCATCTGATCTGCGGCCGCATGTCTTGGACACTCGGGTGAGGAGAGGGGCGGAGCTGTCTACTGACCACTACCTGGTGGTGAGTTGGCTCCGATGGTGGGGGAGGATGCCGGTCAGACCTGGCAGACCCAAACGTATCGTGAGGGTCTGCTGGGAACGTCTGGCAGAGTCTCCCGTAAGACGGAGCTTTAACTCCCACCTCCGGGAGAGCTTTGAACACGTTCCGAGGGAGGCGGGGGACATGGAGTCCGAGTGGGCCGTGTTCCGCGCCTCTATTGTCGAGGCAGCTTATCGGAGCTGTGGCCGCAAGGTTGTTGGTGCCTGTCGTGGTGGCAACCCTCGAACCCGGTGGTGGACACCGGCAGTGAGGGATGCTGTCAGGCTGAAGAAGGAGTCCTATTGGGCCTTTTTGGCTTGTGGGACCCCGGAAGCAGCTGATAGGTACCGGCAGTCCAAGCGGCATGCGGCTCGGGTGGTTGCTGAGGCAAAAACTCGGGCGTGGGAGGAGTTCGGAGAGGCCATGGAGAATGACTTCCGTACGGCTTCGAGGCGATTCTGGTCCACCATCCGGCGTCTCAGGGGGGGAAAGAGGTACGAGACCAACACCATTTATGGTGGAGGTGGCGTGCTGCTGACCTCAACTCGGGATGTTGTGAGTCGGTGGGCGGAATACTTCGAAGACCTCCTCAATCCTACTGGCACGTCTTCCACTGAGGAAGCAGAGCCTGGGGACTTTGGGTCGGGTTCTCCGATCTCTGGTGCTGAGGTCGCCGAGGTGGTTAAAAAGCTCCGCGGTGGCAAGGCTCCGGGGGTGGATGAGATTCGCCCGGAGTTCCTTAGGGCTCTGGATGTTGTAGGGTTGTGTTGGCTTACGCGACTCTGCAATATCGCGTGGACATCGGGGGCAGTTCCCTTGGATTGGCAGACTGGGGTGGTGGTTCCCCTATTTAAAAAGGGGGACCGTAGGGTGTGTTCCAACTATAGGGGGATCACACTCTTAAGCCTCCCTGGTAAGGTCTATTCAGGGGTTCTGGAGAGGAGGGTCCGTCGGATAGTCGAACCTCGGATTCAGGAGGAGCAGTGTGGTTTTCGTCCTGGTCGTGGAACACTGGACCAGCTCTA